>VYZU01082359.1:0-12751 GCA_013401355.1 Ceyx cyanopectus | reverse complement strand
CCCCGTTCCCGCCCCCCGCCAAAGCGCCCTTCGCGTCAGTCTCCGTCACCCCGTGTCCGCCCGGTCGGGCTTTGGGCAGTTACGCTGTCACCCAGTGAAGGGAATAGGGAAAAGGCGGAGACCTGTGGGTTGAGGTCGAAACAGATTTAATAAAATAATAAGGAAAAAAAAAATTAATAATACTTTTATATATTACTAAATAAACCAATACAGAAGAAGCCTATTACAATATATTAATAACAATACTAATGTACATACGGTTATACCCAGCCCATGTAGCAGTGGGGAGCTGCACCCTCCAGCAGCAGATGCTGGGTGTGAAGCACCATGAGCCCCACAGATCCAGTGACACCAGGAAAAACATGTTCCCAGTGAGGGTGGCAGAGCCTGGCAGGGGCTGCCCAGGGAGGTTGTGGAATCTCCTGCTCTGGAGACATTCCAGCCCCCCCTGGATCTGTTCCTGGGTGACTTGGTCTAGGTGCCCCTGCTCCGGCAGGGGGATTGGACTAGATGATCTTCTAGCTCCCTTCCAAACCCTGACATCTGTGATTCTGTGACTGAAAGCACAGCAGCCACAGCACACACTTTAGTAGGGCTTGGGAGGGGATGATGAGTGAGACCCTCCAGGAACGGCAGCCACTGAGAAGAGACTGTGCCCAGCAACCTCTCAGCTCTAAGGGCGTGTGACATATATAGTGTAGAATACTGTGCACAGCTCCTTCAGCTTTCACTCCTCCTGGCTTTAGCACCTGGCTAACCCAGCACTGCTGAAGACTTTGCTCACTATGGAGACACACACACCATGGCTGGCCACAAATGAAAACAAAACGTCTTACCAGCTCTGTTCTCACCAAATGGGGTGCTGCCATTTTCTCAAAAAACCACAGCTTTCCTGGATAAAAGGAAATCTGTGATTGTCTCCCAGTGAATCTAGGAGGCCAAAGCAGGCAGTTGCTGTGGATGTGCCATGCAGCTGGGCGATGGGGATAGGTGCAGGATGGGACTCCAGCCAAGCCCTGGCTTCCCGGCAGCACTGGCTCCCAACGTGCTCCCTTGCTCTATGAAAAAGCCCAGGTTTTCTGCCTGCCTGCCCATGCTCTAGAGCTGACTTTGCTCAGCAGTTGCTGGCCTGTGCTTGTTACAGCCCCTTCCCCAGCCACAGGCATGGTGCTGGTCAAGCAGCAGACACATGGGCAGTAATCTCAATCATGCATTTAATCACATCCATGCTGTCCCAAGGACACTTCTGCTAGAGCAGAGTCAAGTCAGGCTGTCTGTGCTCTGCACACTGCTTCTGCCAAACAGTCTGGTCCTTCTGGCACACACCACATGTGCCAGTGTAGCCTGTGAGCCTGGCCATCAGCCATAGCTCCTGGTGTTTGTTTCTACTGCTAATGCTCTGGGGCAGAGCAACAACCTGTCCTGACATACACCCCAGCCCCAGCAAGAGGACACCATGAACCAGGATACAGCACTTAGTGTGAAGTGTCTTTACTGACTGCTATGCAATCTGCATAGTCAGCACAGTCAGCAAAATCCTGTAGACACACATTATATTCTTCTTTTTATGAAGTGTGACTGTGTTCATGAGCAAGGGCAAGGTTGGTTTTCCAGTGTGCCTTCTGCAGCAGGGAGCTGTGCCAGCAGTGTGGGACTGCTTTGCACACTCATTTCCCAGTCTGGATAAGCAGGAGTCCAAGAAAGTGGGATACAGGTGCTTTCCCAGAAACGGGCATTGCTCTGAGATGTGCATCCAGGCTCTGCACTGCACAGGGATTGTAAATTTGGGCTGGCTTCCCTGGCTCGTGTGATGTGGCTCCACAAACATATCCTGCTCCCCACAGCTAGGGCTGAGCATCTGCACCTCTGTGTTGCCTTTTCAGCTGTGGAAAGGTATTTGTTGGTCATTGCATGGCCAGCTGCACCGTGCTGCTCTGATACCCTATGAATGGAGTTACCCAGCCACATGGCAGCACTCTTCCCTGTGCTGCCTCCACTCCTTACTCCTCTCACTCTTCATGGGGACCAGCCCTTGCTCAGACCCCTCATCCTCCACTAACCCTTCCTCCTCTGGTCCAAAACTGTCCAGGACACCCACCCGACTCTGCCAGATGATCACTGGTGCTCAGCATTGGGTTTTTTTTCCTGCAGCACTTCTGTCCACCTTCCCTAGTTCTGCTCTGTCCTCAGGGACACTCCTGACATCTCCAAGCAGCCTGTAGTGGCTGCTGGCAGTGCCTGTGCCAGCCTCTGCCAGGGCCAGCATTAGTTTAATGACTGGACCAGATGATCTTAAAAGTCTTTGACCATCTAGGAAATTCTGTGATTCTATGTGATTCTGTGACCAGGTGCTCGGCATAGGTTGGTCCTTTGCTCTTACTGCCAAAAACTCACACAGAGGACAGAAGGGATTTAGATCATGCCAAATAGCCATTTACCCAAAACATTTGTTTGAAAGCAGCTGCTAAAAAAAGGTGTATTTACAAAGATGCTTAAGTCTCCTGTTCCTTTAGGTAAATAATCTTAACCTTTTCAAGGTTTTTTCTATAAAACTGTATATTTTTAGTTGACTTGATCTCTTTTCACATAAAATGTTTTTGTTTCCTTCTTTCCTGATCATCTTCAGCTCAAGGGAATCACCTCCAGGAGAAAGGATGCTTCTGCAGGGAAAACTTTGAAAGGGAAAGTCAAATATTCTGTAGCACAGACCTATACAAATATTGCTCATATGCATATATCTGCTAAGAGCAAATGACAGTAACATGCTGCAGATGTGAGTACTCTATGCTTATAAAAGACTCCTCTTGTTATCTATTGGTCCCTTCAGGATTAGCTGAGGAAGGAAATGGGAAATTGTACTTGCTGGCATGTCCTGAAGGTGGCTGAGATGAAACGAGACCAGCTGAGAACAGCACCTCCCAGCTGAAGCCCACAGCGTGGTTTTGCAGCTGCTGAAGACTCAGCATTCCTCAGATTGACGTTTAAATCCAAATGAGCACAGTGGGGACCATTGCTGTTCCTTCCTTCCCTCATCACCAACCCTTGCCCGGCCATCAACTCAGATGCTGGATCCCAGTGCAGAGCTGAAGATGGTGATGGGTTCCCAGTTGCCTCACTCAGAGTGGTGGTGACAGACACACCATACTGTCCCCAGGACCAGCAGATGTGTCACCTGGACAGTGAAGGTCACTGCTGTCCCACATGTTGGGATGTGGAAAGGAGGGTGAAGCACACTGCCTTCTGCTGGAAAAGGCATTCTCCTCCCTTACTAAATATGGGAGCAGACATAAAATAACACTTGCTTTCCCAGGTCCAGCTGGGGCATAGTAAAGTCTGGAGGAGGCTTTTCATAGAATCATAGAAACATCTGGCTGGAAGAGACCTTTAAGATCAAGTCCAACCGTTCCCCCTGCACTGCCAGGGCCCCTAAACCATGTCCCCCAGCACCACAGCCACACGGTTCCTAAACACTTCCAGGGATGGGGACTCCACCAACCTCCCTGGGCAGCCCATTCCAGGCTTTTCCTCAGCCTCCACTTCCAGCTGCTTCCCCCCACAGCTGGCAGAGCCAGAGCTGGTGTGATGGGGAGGGCTGGTCTTTAACACCCCAGTGCTTACTCCAAACCCTCACTGGAGAGCGTGGCTTACCTCCGGGCTGGCTCTGCACAGCACACAAGCAGTCACAACCAGATATTTATGTGGGATTTCTTTCCCTATACCAAATGAATGTTTTCTAAAACTCTGACCCTGCAATGCAGTATAATTGTTGACAGGGTAGTGATCAGTATGGGTGTGAGCTCCTAAATCACAGCAAGAAATGAAGAGGTGATTGCATAGCTTCAGCGGCTTTGCTGCAAGTAGCAGCAAGTCCCACCAAGTCACCCACCACAGGACATCTGGGATGATCAGACCACAGCCATGCAGGGTCTGATGGGTACATCCCCAGCTCCAAGCCATCAGAGCCTGGGGCCACAGCAAGAGCCCATCAAGCAGAAATCTGGATTTAAGTTAAGCTACATTTCTTTCATTGCTTCTTGGCTTCAGCCTTTGAAAGTTCAAACTGGTTTTGTTTTTCCTTGTGTTAGTCATGCACAAAGATTGGGAGCCTAACCTGTAATTCTGGCTTTGCTGCTCCTATAAAACAATCACACTGTGCTCTTCTAAGCTAGGAGCAGAAACCTTTAATTTAATTCCACTAGAGGAGTTTAATCTAGGACTATGACATTTCAATTACTTACTAATGCATATTTAACATTTAGCTGTACACATCAAAATGAACCCAAGAGAAGGAAGAATGCTGTATATAAGCAACTACAAGGATTTTATTTAAAGCCACTAAAAGCTGTAAATTTAGAACAAAGATCTAAACAAAGACCTTACAGTAACTCTTTTTGCCTGTTAGGCTGCTCTATTCAAAACAGAATGTCTGAGATTTTAATTTCTCCCTAGTTTTGAATTCTTGGCTGACAAGGAGCAGAAAAGTCTAAGATATTGAAAATTTCCCCAAGATGGTAAAAGCAGCTCTAGGGGATGCTGGTCCCAGTCTGCAGCACACAGATGTTCCTCATCTCCAGGGGCTCACTGTGGTGATACAGGAAACCACTGGGGCTTGTTCCCATCACTGCTGAGAGCCAGGTGTGCTGGTTTCCAGTCTAGCAGTCCATAAAATAAGGGCTGAACAACAGGCTGGTAGTTTTGCTTCTCACACAAAGAACATAGTCTTGTTGTTTTCTGCTTTAGCTTTATCTCCTGGTATTTACAGGTTCTCTCTTGGTCTTCAGTGAGGCAGTGAGTTCCTTAGGGCAGGGTGGTTCTTGTTGTCTCAGGCTGGTGCAGATGCTGGTCCAACCATCTAGAGCTTGGCATTGCCATGCTGCAGTCCATGAAGTGCTTGTTGGCTTGGCCTTCTGGAATAACTGCATCATTAAGAAATATCCTCAATTTTATATTCTTTAACATTGCTGTTTTCTGCATTCCTTTAGATGGTTGTTTATTACCTGCTCCCAGACAGACTTTTGCTCGTCTATAAAAGTAAGCCAAATAAAGCAGGCTCTTTATCACAGGCTCAAAAGTTCCTGGAGCAGTTTCAGCTTCTCCAGACCCCCAGCATGACTCTAAGTGGCGGAAAAGAAAATCAGATTTTCCCAGGAAACCCCTTTTTCTACTCAAATATGGTTTGGCTTTCTTTCCACGGAGGCTGGTACTGGGGATCTCCAGCCTTTGGCTTAGCCCAACCCCAAACAGAGTATTGCAGGGAAGCAGAGAGGCAGTCCTGGCCCACAGAGCCCACAGAGTGGGTACAAAGTGGGCTGGGCTGGTGGGTGAGCAGGGGAGATCTGCTGAACAGAAAAGCCATACAAGGCTGCAGCAGTTTGGAGGCTGCCCTGTGCAGGCAGCTGTTGGGGGCAGTGGAGCTCCTGGCTCGGGTTTACACACACACTGTGCTCCACCACATGCAGGATGCAGCTGGGTTGGGGCACTTCCTAAATATTTCCAGGTTTATTATCATTGTTACCTTTTAATTAATGCAGGAAGTTAAAGGATATGAGAATCAAAGCACAGGTGTCATCAAAGGAGATGCTTTGTTCTTTCTCAGAGCACAACGGGGACCCCAAGATGCTGGCTAAGCCACAACAGTGTCAACAGTCCAGTGCTGGAACTGCTTTTACTAATCACTTCTGGTGTCTTAACTTCCACAGCAGATTATCAACACTGTAGAAAGAAAGAGATTTATCCCCACTAATGATACATTCTCTGCTAGAAATGGACATGTAAGTCAAATAAAACTAGCTTTGTCTAAGAATAAAACATATATGCCACATAGTGCTCTTTTAAAGACAGATGTGGTGGTTGTGCTAAATTCTGTGCCCCTGAGCTAGGCAGGCTGCTCTCCTGGCTGCCAGAGGGTACAAGACTGCTTAATGTTGTCCTCACCAGCCTTTTAGAGAAAAAGTAAATGCTGACTCTCATGAAATATAATAGCATATTAATGTATGATAACCTGATAATCATTTTCTTAGTGCTCATGCTATTATTAGCAGATATTGACCCAAATGTGGGAATAGCCTTATCCAATTATTCTATCTTCCAACATTAATCCTTATCAGCTTTGTGGTCATGTTCAGAAATCTCCCCTGGGTATGTTTCCTGGACACTATTAAACAAATAAATTGCTTCTGAAGGCTATAATTAAAGAAACACATTCAGCAGCAAAGGGGTGCAAATGCAATTTTACATCAGGATATTGCTGCACAGTGTTATCCTTCAAACGGAGCACAAAGGCAGAGTAAGACACTGGTAAAGAAAAAGCAGAAAAAAAGAATGAGATTAAACACAGGCTAGCTGCAGTGAGCCCTCTGGGGTGCCCTGGAGTTACCACAGCAATTACTTCACTCATCTGTGAGGGCTCTGGCTCATTTGACCCCAGCACCTCTGCTTTCCACTGATGTTATTCCAGCTTTTACTGCCACCTTTCATGAGCACCTCTCTGCCACCACTTGCTTTTGTTTTTTCCTGCCTGTCTCTGTCCTCTGCCAACATCACTTCTTGCAGCACAGGGTGCAGCTCATCGTGGGAACTGGGCAGGTGATATATGAGTGATATTTATTTTTTTTGGTAGATTCTTCCCATAAAAGCTGAAAAGGCCCATTTCAAACTATACTCCCACATCTGGCCAGCCAGGTTCACAAATATTCACTCTGTGTTCTTTCTGGGTACTGGGGAGAGCAGCAATGGACTATTTAATTTCCTCTGGGATCTGGAATCCATCAAGAGAAAAAGCAGCAGAACAAGGCCCTAGAAGTGAACAGTAATTATAATTAAATCACAGTTATATATATAAACTGAGGTTAAACTCAGGTTGAGACAGAAAAACACGAAAGCAGAATTCAAAGCTGGGGCTCCCATGGCAACCCTGACTCATGCCATAGTGGTTGGGCTTGTGCCCTGGACCTCCCAGCAACTGCCTATGTGTGCTCTGTATTTTATGGACATTTTATGGACAGGTAATGGAGATGATGGAGAGAGAAGCTGTTGCATTTGTGGAAGAGGATGTAAGTTTGGAGGGAAGAAGTGGAAACTCAGTCCTGAATGGTGCAAATACACACACCAGTGAATCCAGGCTCACAAGTGAGATTGCACATGAACTCCTGAGCATGCAGCCCCAGCAAGCCATGGGACCACTAGAGGATGGGCAGGCAAACAAAAGTTTTAGGGGTGGAACTTGGAATATTGAAATCCCAGATGCAATCCTTAAATTGGAGCCAGCTTCAGCACTGGTCTTACCCACAGAACTACTAAATTCCAACTCGTGCTCTGCCCAACAACTACCTCTGCAACAGAACAGCTGCATTATTCTAAGTAAAGTTTCTTACAGTCATTCTGCAAATGAGTCCTGTTAACAACTGTTCTGTGAGAAATTGAGTCTAAACTGGGACCAATAGCTGATAAAATCTCAGTTAAAAACAGTTTGACCTGTTTGCTCTAGCCCGAGAGAGGCTGGGCTCTTGCTGAGACACATCAGCAAGGCAGCATCCTGGCAAGTGACTCTGGGTTATTAAACATGAGACAGAGAAGTTTTCTTAGTCCTGACTGGCTTTGTGTTAATGACATATATAAAATTATAACTTCCAGACACCATGGTATTTTATGGTGTTATTACATCTTTAGAAATCTAAATTATTTTTGTGAGATTTTTTAGAACGCAGCCATTTTCATGTTGATTTAGGTCCAATACAGAAAATTAATTCAAAGTAATTCCTTCACTGGAATGTTATTACCCTTTCTTTACTTTCAAACGTAAGCATTCTGTGGAGCCATGATGGTAAAAGCTACGTATTCATTTATTATTCAACACTTACATTGATTTTGGATTTTTTTAAATCTTCACAAGTAGCAAATTACCTTTTCAAACCTGACAAAATTCAGTTCAAAGTAAGCTGCTCACAATCTTCCTTACAAGAACAGCAAATGCACCCACTTTTAGTGTGCATTCCTTTGATCAGGACTTTCAGGGGGCTGTAATGAAGAACAGAAGCAGATCTCCAGAGGAAAGCACAACTCACAGCCCCACTGTGCTGTGATACACCAACCCTGATAGCAGTACACTTTAAGGCATTTAGAAACAGCATAGAGAAAACAAAAATGTAATAATCCACTATAGAATACACAGCCATTGAGCAACTTCAGACAAAAATAAACCATGGAAATGCAGAGAACAGAGCATTTGCATTGGCAAAGGCTGACACACAACTCATCTGCACATGTGGAAATTGTCAGCGTGCCAAGAAGAATGAATAAAGAGCATGTCTGTGTAATTAAATTGCTTTATTTGTGAGAGAAATGATGTAGCACAAGTCAGAGCAGCAGGACAATTCTTTGAATACAAATTCAAGCACAGCCTGAGTTTGGGGAGGGCATCTTGAGAGACAGATGAGACTTTCTCAACCGTTTCGTACTCCATTCAGCAGGCACCAAGCCTGCACCTCACCACGGATTTAGTGCCTGCACTCTATCTTGTTTCACACTTAGGATAGCTCCCCCTAAAAATGACTAATTCACTTCCAACAAATCAGTTAGATGCTCTAGTTCTGGAAGCAGGAAAAAGCCCCAAGCATTGCCTGTTGTGCTCAGTGCATCTGGCTCCAGGACCAGCCATCACTGCTCAGCTCCAGCCACCTACTGCCCACTGTGAGATGGAGACAGGGTCCAGTCTGGGCTCCCCCTGTGCCAGGAACAAAAGGCACACCAGTCTCCCAGTGGACATGGACCCCTTTCCTCCCACCCCTCAGGCCACGGAAAGCAGCCTCCCTGCTGTGTTTTCCAACAGTGGGGCTAGCCTTTGCAGAGAAAGAGCAATCCAGCAACTCCAGTTGCATTAAAAATACCCTGCTGAGCACCTCCAGGCGTGGGATGTGCAGCCAGGTAAGGAAGGATGTTGAAGAGACTGGCTGCTCCTCTCCATGTGGCTGCAGGGCTGTGCTGGAACTGCTGAAGAGTATTAAAAGTTCTATCATGGGAAAGTCTCATGACCCTTCAGCATGGGTCATCTATGCCTCAGTTATTTCCTTGTGAGACATGACTCCTCTGATCTGTCATCCTGAGATTACATTCCTGGGATTAAAGGGAAATCTGCTTTTCCTGAAGACCTGCTACTCAACCAGGGCTGCAAAGAGAAGAAAATCAGCACTAAGGATGCTGCAGCCTGTCTCACACAGTTCAGAGACAGCCTGAATTCTCCATCATATCCAATTTTGCAAAGTCTGTCTATGTCAGAACACAATTCTTCTTAATCACAGCAGGAAAACACTATCCAGACCCTTCAGGGAAATTATTTTCCACATTCACATTTCACAGCTATGTGGGAATTTTCTCTCCCATAGCACACTTGGTGCTGAGCACTTCCAATGTTCCCAGAAAGGAAAGGTTACAGCACCACGTGCTCTCTGCCAGCCTCATAACCTGCTTTAATACTAACCTGTTTCAGCACTGGTGGTGTAAACAGCCCAGGCACAGATCTTGCAGTATCACTTGGGTAAGAGGAGCTGGCAAATGGCACCACCTCTCTGGCCACACCTGTCACACACAGTAGCAGCCACAGCTGCTATTTATGGAGAGGTATTTATGGAGAGGTTTGTCACTGTTGTTACTTGGATGCTGGGGAGGGCTGTGTGGGAGCACTCATCTGGGTACAGAGCATTTCCCAGCACAGGCTTTCCACTCCTCTGTGCCTGGAAGCAGATGTTGAACCACATTCCATCATGCCACTGTGTTTTCAGTTCTCAGCATGTTATTTCACTCTGTTGCAGGATGATTTGAGCCCCCCTCATAGCACTTGGCTCATAGAGATCCTCCCTCTCTCCTCCATTTTTCCCCTGGTGTCTCTCATTGCTGATAATCTCCCAGAGCTGCTCACCCCTCGTTCTTGGTGGCCCTCCTAGAACTTCTGCACTTTTGGCTGGTGGCAATTTCTGGAGGTTCTGTGGCATCCTGCAGCAATGGGATGTATCAGTGCCCTGGGGTAACAGCAGGGAGCAGTGGAACCAATGGGCCTCCACCTGGGACCACGACAGGAGAAAGCAAGAGAAAGTAAAAGGGAGATACAAGTGGTGGAAATCCAGACCCAAACACACAAGCATCCCTAAACACAAGCTCTGTTCGGCCACTCAAACTGTGTGCAAGCAGTGGCTGGGTGGTCATAGCTGGGTCACATCTCCTCATGCTCTCATGCCTCCTGCATCATCCTGCCTTCCTTCAATCAGAATGGATCATCCTTCCAACAATCAGCATGGATTGTTGGCATGTCAGCTATAGCAGCACGTGGCAGGCATGTGTGTTTGCATCTGCATGTCTGTGTGTGCCCCTGTGCATCGTGCACACAGCTACAGGATGACATTTACTGATGCAGAAGCAACAGGATACTTACAAGGACAGGGCCAATCTGTTGTTAGCTCTGTGCACAGTAAAGTTTATCCCATGTGACCACCATGTGCACAAAGCAGCCTGTGCAAGACCCATCCAGCCTCCCAGTGAACCCTCTCCCTGGGACATTGGGGTCTGGGTGCCACCACAAAATGCAGTGGTGGGTGCCAGGTGGAGCTGTCCAAGGGGTGGCAAGGAGTCAGCAGCAGTTTGCAGTGCTGGCAGGAGCAGTTCTCAACAAAGAGAACCAGAAATGATGATTTACATCACTGGGCTGTCAAATGAGTGGGCAAAGATGCAACAGCTGTGTGTGTGCTCCAGGTATGCAGCTGTCCCTGTTCTCCTGCTCCTCTTAGACCAGCACAGGCTTGGCACTTAGGGCTTTAAATCAGAGGAAATCACCTCCTTTTATTTGACCATTAATGCCATTTCCAAGCCAGTCCACAGCTCCACATGGTCATCCCTGCTGGACATCTTTGTCTCTCTTATTCTCACCAAACTCAGTATCCCAGAGGAACCTGGTCACACAGACAAGCATCTCCAAGCCCTGGGGTGAGATACAGGAGATACTGGTGTGATTCTTGGTTCAGCCACCTGTTTTGGGTTGGACTTTGATCCTCCTCTCCCCATAGGTGATGCAGGACCAGCAGCTTTCCAGCACAACTCCTCCTTGCACCCAGGGCTGTGCCACTGGCTGTGCTGCAGGACAGAATCAGTTCCAAGCTCCTTATAAACACATTTCTTGCCCTTATTTTTTTAGTGCAATGATAAAAAAATAATTTGGCTTTAAGAGCTTATGTTCCTAGATAATGAGACAAATCAGGACAATGGTAATATTTTGCAGAGGCTGCAAATCTACCCTGTATCTGTCTGCAGTGAGTATATTAAGATGGAGTAGGAGCAAGACCTATCTGCCAACATCAGCACTGCTAGCAAATGAGATAGGAAGCAACTGAGGAGGGACTCCAGTGCCTTCTGGGTCTCTGAACTAGAAAAGAAGCAGCAGCACATTCACTTAAGCAGACACAACCCCTCATGCTAGAAGTCAGCCTGGCAATGGCAAAAGCCTGGTAAATTTCCACATCAGTGGTGATTTTGGTGGGTGGCCCTGCTGACATCACAGGGTGCTCAGGACAAACTGACCAGTGACCTCTGATTCACAAAATCCCCCAACTTCCTTGGGGGAAGTTCACTTCTAAGCCAAAGAAAATCATAACTCATTGCCTAGTCAGGAGCAGAGAGGGCATGTAGGACCTTCAGCACCCAGGCTCAGCCATGGGATACTGGGTAAGCACTGTGACCATTCCATGCTTTCTCAGTTGTGAAATGCAGAGACTAGCTGCTCAGCAGTACACAGACCTGGCCCAAGGGCAATGTTTGGTGTAAGTCTGAGGCTTTAGCAGCCTTACAGAGCTGGCCATTGCAATCCCTCCAAGCCAAAGCCCCTTCCACAGCAAGGTGAGACAAGCTCTGGCTAGTGCTCACTGCTGTGCTGGTGCTCAGCCCTGCCTGCAGCCTGGGAAAGGGCTGTGCCAACCCTGGGGAGAAAACACCCGGGTCATATGTAAACACTAATTATAACCTCTATCTTCTATCTCTGGAAACTTTGTCCCTGTTACATCAAATCGTCCTCTTGCTGATCTCTTCAAACTGCAGAGATACCAGCAGGCAGTCCTGATGAGGCTCTGCAAAGCCCAGCAGCACCCTGCAGTCAGGAGCCCCTGTAACCCTGAGGGTACCTGCCAGACAGCACTCACCTGCTCCTCCCAGGGCTTTCCTGGTGCTTAGATGCTCCTGACAAACCTCCTGGGCTGAGGGTTTTACCAGCCTCTGAGAAGCCACTCCAAAGGCAAGTCTGGAGAGGCAAGGTTAAGATCACTACAGTTAAGCTCAATCTTAATCACCACATACACCTACCTAAACGCCAGCACTGGGCTTTGAGTTAAATGTTGATAATTCTACAACTACATAATTTACCCTGCCTAAACACCACGAAGTCGTGCAGCTACCGTCAGTTACTGACAAACAAACAATTCAGGATGCTTTTCAATGGCATTTTCTCCCAGTTTCTAGAGCTGCCTTCCCAGCTAAGGCTGCATCATTGATGTCTTTAATAACTGGAGACCGTCTTACTTGCTCTAATGCACTGGTGATGGTTGGCTGTCAGAGCAGGAACAGTGAACAATACATCACAAGGCAGGAATTTTCTGTATTGTTTGCTCAAAGTCTTCAACATTACGAGGTTAAGGTGCACGCTCTGCTCCTGCTTATTTTTAAGAGGAATCTGAATTGTTTATGTGTTTCCTCCCGCTGGTTTGGCTGAGAAGCTTCA
>VYZU01082342.1:0-12373 GCA_013401355.1 Ceyx cyanopectus | reverse complement strand
TCTGACTAACACTTCATACCAATGTCCTTCTGGGCACCTTCAGCATCTTCCTGTGGTGGCAAAGAGCACAGAGAGGCTGGAATTTCCTCCTCCAGCTTGGTCCAGACCAGTGGTTGTTTCCTGGTGCAGTGATTACACTGGCTCAGATTTAGCCCCCACCAAAGGAATGGTGATTGTGACTTGTTTGGTTTTTTTTGTTCCCCCCCAACTTGCTTTTTTTTTTTTTTTTTACATAAACAGATCTTTATTTCCCTTGTGTTATTTCCCTGAGTGTTGTACCCAGCTCACTGAAGCCCAGCTGGGGAAGGAGAGACAGAGCTGAGCAAACCAGTATCTCCCGGGCATCAAATGGTGGCAGAGCTTGGTCCAAACCCCCCAGGGAGACAGTGGCAGAGCCAGAGCTGGTTTCTGCCTTTGCTGAGGAGCCAAGGAGAGTGCCCAGCCCCTGCCCACGCTGTGGGACCGGGCAGCCTTGCACCAAACTGTGATTATGTGGCTCAGAAGCAAACCAGGGACCCCTCCTGTTTGCAGCTCCCAGGGTCCACCTTAAGCCAAAGGCCTGGCTGGTATTTCATTTTTTTTTTTTTCTTCTTATATTATTATTTTATTAGTGTTTATTTTGCTTTCCAGACAGGCTTTGGCCAGCAGGGTAGCTAGCCTGTCTGGGCTGCTACCGGGGAGGTGAAGCTGGACGTTCAGTACCCAGCTTGTCCTCACCCAAGTACCAGCTCCAGGCAGCACAGATCCCCACAACTCCTCACTTGGGCCTTTGGGCTGCATTTCCTTCCTCATTTTTCATCTCCAGAGCTGAACCTCTCACTACTTTTGTTGGCTAATGCTTAAAAAAAAAAAAGAAAAAAAAAAGAAAAAGAAAAAATAATAATCCTGTAAAAACAGCTGATTCAGATCTGTAGTATCTTGATGTGGCAGAAAGAAATTAGTTCTTGCATGTGGGCTGAGCAAGGTTGTTTGTCCAGAGCGGGGGTGGGAACAGCTTCCTTGAGTCCTTTATTTTATTTTACTTTTTTTAAATTTAAATTATTGAGATCTCCCTGCTCGTTGCCTGGGCAGGGGTTGTTTCCTTTAGCAGTGAAAAGGTGCTGGGGAAACGTGCTGGGACAACCACCCCGACCCCCACCCTGCTCCATCCCCAGGCACCCTTGGGTGGGCTGGAGACCCCCCCAGCCCTCTGGGTCTGAGAGCAGAGAGGAGCCAAAGGTCAACAGTGGTTTGGGAAGAGCCCCAGCAGCATCTGAGTGGTAGAGGAAATAATGAGGGAATAATAGAATTATTTATAATTAATATAAATGAATATCCAACCCTCACTTTTCCCCAGGGATTCTGGAGCTGACAGCAGGGGAGGAGGTTCCCAACCAGGCTGACCCCTCACTTGCCACAGCCCTGCTAGACCACTTGTCACAGACAAAGAGTGGGGGAAAAGCACCTTGAATGTGTCTCAATGAGAGCAAAGCTCTGCCCTAGAGAAAAGAGGTGAGTGGTTCCTGGAAGAGTTAATCCTGGTCTAAAAGTTGGTCTTGGTTTAGTGGAGCTTCATGGGCAGGTTGGTCCTGTGGTCCCTCCCCTGTGGTGGTGCTCAGTGGGGACAGGACAGGCTGGAGCTCTGCCCAGAGCACTGGTGGATGCCTCTCCATCAATCCTGGCAACCCACAAATTATTATTACTAACCTTTTATTTGCTGGTTTTGGGGTTTTTTTAAGCCAAGAATAAAAATCCCTTTGCTATTGTGAGGTTAGAACCTCACAGGGCTTCTGCAAATGAGTTAAACTACCAACCCAAGTCACCTGGTGACGTGGGGAGTCTCTGTCCCCTCCATCCCCCTCATCCTCAGGTTTTCTGCAGTGAGAAGCTGGGATTGAGCCTGATTTCCAACCTTTAAGGACTAATTCTTTCTTTTTTCTAATCCTGTCCTGAGCATCTCCCCGTGCTGCCTGAGCAGAGCTCTGGTCCCCAGCTGGGCACACTGGTCCCTTCCAGAGCAGCCCTGAGCTCTGTGTTACACCCACCCCTTTCCCACCTGGAGGGTGAGGTTGGGAAGCAAAGAGTTAAAATTTCTTCCATCCACCTGTATATTTTCACAAGCCCTCAGATAGCAATCGAGGAGGCAGGAAGCCCTGTGTTTGAGGGGTCTGGATTTGCCAAAACTCTGCCACCAGTCAAACTTTTCAAGCAAAGTTTATTTATAAAGTGATGGAGGCCGCAGAATCTCCTGTGAAGGGCTGAGTCTCTTGAAAGGTATCCTCTTTTTTTTGGTTGTTTGCTGGGTTTTTTCTTCCCATCTCTACCTTTTAAAATGATGTGGTTGGGGAAGAGGGAGAGGATTCATCCAGAGGGGCTTGGTTTAATCTAATAAGTGTTGGGTTTTTTCCTCCTAGGCAACTGCTAGAGCTCATGGGGGGCACAGATCAACCCCGTGCCAGGTTACAGAGGGGCCTTGGACGTTTGCCTTGAATAATTCCAGCTTTGGAGCCAT
Organism: Ceyx cyanopectus; assembly: GCA_013401355.1. Lineage (NCBI taxonomy): Eukaryota > Metazoa > Chordata > Aves > Coraciiformes > Alcedinidae > Ceyx > Ceyx cyanopectus. Next base: position 9,882 of record VYZU01082342.1, on the reverse strand, counting down.
ACGAGGGACCTGATGGAGCTCAGAGATGCTCCAGGAGGAGCCTCAACACCACCCAAACCAGCAGCTGCTGCTGGGATGCTGCGATGGTGCCCGGTCAGCACAGTGTGAGTTCTTTGGCAATTAACACTCCCCACCCCTTTGTGTTAATTAGCAGGGATCCTTGGCTCCCTAAAGACTCCACGGGGGTGTTTTACAACCTCTTTACACGTGGTGTTGAAGTGACAGCCGCAGAGGTGGTAACTGTACTCCTAGTGTGAGGCTAACGCATTAAAACTTCATTATATAGATGAAAAAAGGTAATTATGGTTGTACTGCTTGTGGTAGGCAGGAGCTGGGTCGCTTTGTCTGTTGCTCAGGGGGGCAGGGAGGGAGCTGTTGGTGTTCACGTCTTAAAAGGAGGAGCAGCCACGTCTCCTGTGGACGATGCCTTTGGCATCAGGTGAGGGGAGCGCATCCCAGAGAGGAGGCAGCCGAGGTCGGCAGCACCTCCTGCCTACGTGAGCCCCGGCAGGCAGAGCCTCCACCCCTGAGCCTGCCTCTCCCCCACCTCCCGCAGCCAGGGCAGAGCCCCGGGATGGGCAGGTGCCATCAGACCCCTGGGGGAGCCCAGGGACACCCCAGGGTGGGTGGGGGGGTGACGAAGGCAAAGCTTTAACTCTTGATGCTCGCCAAGCCTTTGAGACGCTGCACGGCGGCAGCTGCCTGTGCCAGAGCTGGCAGGAGCGTGGGGCCCGTGTCGCCGGCACCCCGGGGGTCACCGCAGCTTGGCTGAACCCCACCGAGGTGCAGAGACACCCCACGGGGGGAGCAGCTCCCAACCCAGCCGGCAGCTGCTGTCGTGAAGGCGCCGGGGCAGCTCGACAGGGCCGGAGCGACGGCACCGTCGGGGTTTGGCCGCCGACGGCCCCGAGGGCGGAGCTCGCTCGGCTGCCTCGGCTTTACTCAAATCTCTCGGCTCCTTCTGACCCCCTCGGGAGGGAATCGCCCATCAACGGGGGCTGGGAGCGCTGCAGGTGATCGCGGGGCGGCGGGGCTGGGCACCCGCAGTGGCACCCGCAGTGGCACCCTGCCACCGCAGACTGGGTGGCCCTCTCTTGGGCGGTGACTAATGACTCTTGTTAATTGAGAAGAGGCTTTAATATGCACCAGCGGGCGAGCTGACATGAGGGGAGGGGGGGGAAAGCAGCAGAGATAGGGGTGAAGGCAGCGTGGCTGGGTGCGATGGGGGCTGCTCAGCCAGCCCAGCCGGTTGAACCAGCCCGTGACTGGGTGCTGCATTTTGGCACAAGCCACCCAAGGGCTGGGCTCTCACCTCCTCCCCGCCGCCGCGTGGATGCCAAAGTGCATGAAAATGTGGGGTTTGGTTTGGGTTCCCCCCCCCCCCCCCCCGCAAGGGAAAGCGTGAAGCCACCTGAAGTGCTGGCTCGGCTGGGGTTTGTAGGGGGAAGGAGTGGGCTGGAGGGTGATGCTGGGGTTGCACCAAGGCTGGGCTTGGCTGTAGCCAGCACCATGGCACAGTCCCTGAGGAACTGGCTGAAAAAAACCCTTGCAGAGAGCAGTGTGGGTGGCCAGGCCCTGGGGATGCTTGGCACAATGGGGCTGTGCTCAGCAGGATGAGTCCTGGCTCTGGAGGGGTCTCGTGGCCATCCCAACCCATCATGAGCTCTGGCTCCAGATGGGACTCGTGGCCACCCCAGCCCAGCATGACCTCTGGCTCCAGAGGGGACTCGTGGCCAGCCCAGCCCAGCACCAGAGCAGTAATGAAGCATCATGGGGCTCCTCGGGCATTGCTGGCACTGGTCTGAGGTGGGTACAATGGGAAGGGTATTTTTCACCCATCTCTGTCTGAGTCAAGCACTTTAAACCTCACCTTCAAAATGCAAAGGTCAGAGACCTATGTTACCTGAGAAATTAAAATAAAATAGAATAAAACAAAAGGCTGGTGCCAAGTAAAGGGCATTTAGAAAAGCCACCAGCTGGTGCAGCTGGAAGCAGGGATGTCACACAGCAAATAAATCAGCTCTTTAGGCAAAGACAGTGATCTCCATGAAGACAGTGATGACTTAGAGGGCTAGAAATGCCTCTCAGTTCCCTGACATGGTGCTCAGGGAGGTACGTGGGTGCCTGGAAGTGCTGAGTGACCCTGCTTGCCGTCAGTGGAAAAAAAAATAACTACTTTTTTTTTTTTTAATCCCCCTTTAAGAAAAATTCCTGCAGCGTTTGCCACACATTTCTTTCCCCACCCCCCACCACCACGTGGATTATCTCCCCTAGTTCCAAAACCACAAGAAAATACCTTCGTATTTTTAAAACAAAACCTCAAGGTAAATAAAGGGCAGGGGTTCACCTCTGCATCCAGCACCCACCACTTGCAGTTTTCTGCCGATAGAAGATAGAAAGGCAGAGAACATATTTTATTTTTAAATGCTCTGAAAACATTCCACCATCTATAGGAATCAAAGCCCCATTGAAAGCTACAGAACCCCTCACATTCGAGGTTTTTAATGAAAACCAAATTATTATTTTTTTTTTCATGCCCTGTGTTTTCCTTTGCGAGGATTTCCAGGGGGATACAACTGAAGCCGGGGGCGGACTCGGGGAACTTGGCTGGAGTTTCTCCTGGCCCAGTAAGGCTTTCACTGTGGGGTTTTTCTTTTAATGGTTTCAAGATAATATGGCCCTCGTATTTTTGGGCTTGTCAAAGTGCTCTCTCTTGCCCTGGATCAGCGCTGGGTTATTTTTCACTGGAAAATAAATGATGGAGCAGGGGCAGGAGGGGAGATGGGTGCCTTGGCCTGCTGGGAGAGGAGGGCTCCCGAGGTCAGGCTGCCAGGAAAGCAAAGACTAAATTTAATATTAACAGTCTCAACCTGGGTGAATCCTGCTGCAGAGTGAGGGGCTGGGGACTGGCCAGCACCTGCCTTTGTACCTGGGCAAAACTGTCCCATATGCTGCAAACTGCCCAGACCTGGGAGCAGAAACCTCTGCTCACCCTCCCTGGAAAGCAGTTAGGAAGGGTTAGAAAAGCAGCTGCTTTGGGTCAGCTGAAAAGTTATTGTTGAAACATCTCTGGGTTTGTTTTTTTCTTTTCCCTGTTTGCTTTTAGTTGAAGTGCACACGGCCACGAGCCATCGTCGTGAGGAGGAGGATGGTGGTGAAGAGGGGCCAGCAGAGCTGCCACGAGGGCTCTGTCCTACAGCAAACACTTTCCCTCGGGGCTCTTCCTTGGCTGCCAGCACCCCGAAAACCCTCTGGAGTCACACTGCACCCAGTAAGGTCTCCCAGGCAGGTTGAGGGGAAGGGGAGAGGGCAGAGGGTGGCCACCCACCCAGGCAGGGATGGTGGTGGTGGGGCTGGGGGCACTGGACCACACAGCTGTAGGGTGGTGTGAGGGAGGGGTGTGGGGAGCCCTAAAAGCCTCAGTGGCAGGCAGGGGCAGCCTGGGGACCCCCGGCTTTCTCAGGAACATTTAATCCCCTCGTTAACGTCCCCCATTAGAACAATTCATTCTTTCACTCTGGCTTAAACACCCAACTTTACTTTACAGCTCATTTCATTTATGACTGAGAAATGAAATTACTGTATCGATTTCATGGCAGACAGCGAAAAAACCTGGGTGTTCCCGGCCATAATAAACCCACTGGCTGCAAAGACAAACAGCAAAACCTGCCAAGGGGGGTGGGGGGGAACTGGGCTGCAGCCACCCCGGGGACACCACCAGCAATGGCACCTCCAGGTCCCCTCTCTGCAGCTGAACCCAGCTCTGCTATGGTTATTTTTCACCCCATCTTAAAAAATTAGCTGTGTATGTTTGCAGGGAGCCCCGGGGGGCTTTACAAGTCTCTAGGATGGAAAGGAAATCCACTGCCTGGTAGCACTGGTGTGAAATATCCCTCCTGGAGCTCTGCCAGAGCCTGGGAGGGGGCTGGAGAAGGGGTTCTCCCAAGGAACAAGTGATAGGACAAGAGGAACTGGCCTCAAGTTGCCCCAGGAGAGGTTGAGGTTGGAGCTGAGGAACAATTTCTTCCCCTCCAAGGTTGTCCAGGGCTGCCCCAGGCTGCCCAGGGCAGGGGTGGAGTCCCTGTGACCCCTGGAGGGGTTTCCAAGCCCTGGAGCTATGGTGCTGAGGCCCATGGGGCAGTGGTGCCCTGGCAATGCTGGGGGAACGGGTGGGTTTGATGATTTTAAAGGTCTCTTCCAACCCAAATGATTCTATGATTCATTTAGTGACCCTGCTGGAGCAGGGGGTTGGCCTGAGCTGATCTCCAGACGCCCCTTCCAACCCTCACCCTACTGCGGTTCCGTGCCCTGCGGCGGAACGGGCACTGACCCCTCAGGGCCTGGGGCAGCACGGAGGGGACACTCCCGCCCTGCTCCCCCAGGAGCATCCCCAAGAGCAGCAGCAAATCCCGCCCCAGGGAATCCGACCGGCCGGAGGTACCCGAGCGGGGCTGGCGGGAGGGGGTTGCGGTGCTGCCGGGCGCGCGTCCCCCCGCCACACGGACAAGCCCCGTCACGCGTGTGCGCTCTGCCCACGCAGGCAGGTGCACGCCTGGCGGCACCCACCTGGGCATGCACCGGATTGGCAGCCACACAGACACACGGAGACACACGGACACACGGAAACACACGCACACGGACACGCTCCCGCCGCGATGCAGCCTCATCTCCCCTGCCCGCCCCGGCCGGGCTAATTAAAGCCGCTTATCGCCTCATCCAAGGTTAATGAGTCCTCGCCCTCCATCCTTCCCCCTGCCCCGGCCCTTTGAAGTCGAGCTGCTTTCGTTGCCCGGTGTCTGACTCGCTCCTTGGAGCGAGCCGGGATCCCGGCACTCTGTCGCTAGCATCATTTTTAGCCTCTGTAGGGTAAGCCAAGAATAAAAAATCACAGGGCATGAGCCTATTTTAATTTCAACTCCTCTGATCTCCCGGCCCAGCCCGACCTCAGTGCAAGAAAACACCTTTCTTTGCACCTCAGCAGCATCCTGCTGCTGGCGGGGAACTAAGAGCTACACAGGCAGCTCGGTGTAAATAAACCAGAGTAGATTTCATTAAATCCCAGCCCTCGTGCAGAGCGGCACATCAGGTGCTTGGGGGTGGATTTAGAGATGCTGATGCTGCTGTTCTTGGTGTGGCTGCCACCCCAGTGGTGCAGACAGCACTGTCATGAGGGCTCGGGTGCCATGGGGCTGTGGTGAGGTGGCTCTGTTTGGGGACATCTTTGTGGGCTGGGAGGGATTTGAGGAGGTTGATGGGGATCCAGGGATCTGGGTTTGATTCTGGCACTGGGAAATACTCCTGTGCTGTGCAGATTTGGGTGCTTAATTCCCACTGGGGTTTTTTTGGTCTGTTTTAGCTTCAAGTGCAGCTTTGATCCTGAACAGGTTTTAGGGAGAGATTTCCAAGGTGGGTACCTGGGATGGCATCATAGAAGTTCTCTAGACCCATTAAAAATGAACCAAACAGCTACATCTGGATCATTCCCCACTCAGGAGAGCCATGGTGCACCCCAGGGAGGGTGGAGGGTGTTTTTTTTGTATTGCACCAAACTTGAGAAGTTCTGAATGATGAGGAATGAAGGACTGGATGGGTTTGGAGGGTTTTTTTGGGTTTTATAGTTTGGGCACCAAACCAGCCCTCCACCCCCCAGCTCTTCTCCCAGCCTCGCCAAGCTTCTTGCCAGCCAGTGCCAAAGCAGCAGCCAGCCAGGGCTCGCTGCCAGCAGGCCCTGCTGTGATGGCTCATTTGCCCCTTTTCTGGCCTTGGTTTAACAGCTCCTGAGTTTTCCAAGTGAGTGGGAATGGCCCTGATCACCTCAGTGGTCACAGAGCTGGCCCTGGGTGGGAGAGTAGGAAGGGGACAGCCCAGTGAGGCTGAGAAAAATGCAGCTTCACTTTGGTGGGTGAGTTTGGAAGGGCCTGTGAGAAGCAACAGGGCTCATTTTTTACGCCTCTCTGAGTATTGAACAGAGAGGGGGGAAAAAACCCCAAATAAACCATCAACTCCTATATATAAAATGTAGAATTATAGATATATAAATATATATCTCCCCCAAGGCGTGAGGTCCTGCTGAGTTAGTGGATGTGAATGACGTGTAACCTAACACTTTCCCAGACACCCTAATGAATTTTCCATGTTTTCCACCATTTAGCTTCTAAATAGGCAGCATTCAAAAAAATAAATTGCCAACCTCAATAACCCACCCATCCTTTCCTGCAGGATGACCAGGCAGCAGGATTGACCCCCCCTGGGAGGTGATGCCAAAGCAGGAACTGCTCCAGCTGATGATGCTGGTCCAGTGGATGGGTGTTTGCAGGTTCAGGGGGTACCCCTCTGGGGACAAGAGAAGGGTGCCAAGCACCTCACAGGGTGGGCCCACTATTTCAGAGGCCCAGGATTGGACCTTAATGATGCTGATTGCTCATTTGTGCAAGGTTCTTTAAGGGCTTGTTGAAGGAAAGGGGTGGTGTGGGCAAGGTGAGACCCCACAGCAGCAAGGCAGGCTCCTTCCCCTGTGTCCCCTAGAAATGTTTTGCAAGTTTAAGGTCTATTTCCTAAGACAGGCAGCTGGGACACAACACAGCCATTAAAAGAGATGCTGGGGTTTAAAGTTGGGTCTGGAAAGAGAATATAATGAGATATTTGCTGAGACTTTTGTTAGCTCTGTCCTCAAAGGAAATAGGCTTAATTTTTCCTGTGAGATCTTTTAGCCCAAACTCCACTCAATTTAATATCTGAATGCTCAGAAAATAAAAAGTAATCCAAGCTCCAGTGGTTTTGTTGGTTTTTTTTTTCCCTTTCAGTTCTCATTTGCAAAAGAAAAACCAAACATTTCTGCTCAGACTGTGCCACACTATTGCTCTCAGCTCTGTTTTTCAGCATCTCCCCCACACCAGCCAGAGACCTTGAGTGCTCAGCACCCAGGATTGCACTGTTCTAGGCTCTTGAAGGAGCTTTGGGAGAGGCTGATGCACCCCAGATCCCACACTGACCTGTTGTGGCTCAGCTCTCCCATTTAAATCCATTAAACTGGTGCAAAATTTGTGTTTGTATGCAGCCCCAGCACCCACAGCTCGCTGGATCCTCTGCTTGGTAGGTGGCCCATATAAAAATAACACCCAGCTGGCCCTGAGGTGTTGGGTACATTTAACACCATCAGTTCATTGAGCTACCTGAGCCTTTCAGATACATTTTAGTTGCTGCCGTGTCCCCCCAGCCCTGGCTTGGTCCAGCACCATCTGATCCAGCCCCAGCTTCACTCCCCCACTCAGCACCAGCCCCTAACTAACCCCCTTTGCAGAGATGCTGAAGTCAGACTGTGGAAAAAGGGCAGGGTGAGGCAGCTTTGCCTTTACTGGGGCACAGATCTGCTCCCCCCCCAGCAAGAAGTGAGCAGGCAGGAGGCAAGGGGAAGACTTGTAACCGTATGTTTATTATTCCACATGGAAAGTCATTAAAATGATTACACGGAGGCCTGACGCTTTAGTCACGTACATTGGATAAGAACATTGACACTGACACTAGAAAAGCAGAGCTGGCCACTGTGCTCTGGCTTCCTACCAAGGTGACTTCCACCTGCCCACAAAGGAGCCTGGCTCTGGTCTCCTTGAAGCCAGCACAGCAGAGACTCCTCCAGCGAGAGCTTCTTCCAATGACTTCAACAGGAACAGACCCTCCTCTTCCTCTCCCTCCCTCCCCCCTCCCCAGTGACAAGTGCTACAGGTTAAAAAGATGGGCTACATATTAAATATAGGGCATTACCTTCAAGTAGGGCTGGTATAGTACACAAATAACCACATTATTTGGTATCACTAGCTGCTTTTTTTTTCTTTTTTTTTTTTTAATGTCCATTGTAAGACACCATTAAAAAAAAAACAACCCAACAACTTTAACTTTCTTTATCTACAAAGATCGTTGTTGTCATCTCCTTAGTTTGTTGTTGTTATTTTACCCTGCACATAGAAGTATTAGAAGCATTATAAAGAATCGGATCCTTCAACACATTTAAGAATTATATTATTATAACAAATAAGACCAAAAAAAATTAGATTTTATAGTTAAATATTCTGTGAGCCAGACAAAGGGGCTTTACTGTACAAGCGATTGTGCATTTTTTATTTTTTTATTTTTTTATAAAAAAGCAAATTATAGTGCAAAGCAAAAAACATTGGCCTGTCTTGCAACCATTTGCATACCATCGAGGTGCGTATATTTACACCTTCACATGACAATATGTCATAAAACCATCGTTGCCATTCTCCTTTTTTTTAATTATTATTATTTTAACATTTTTCTCTTTTTTTTTTTTTCCTTTAAATTCACAACAAACAGTCTTAAATTAACCTAGTACTACGAATGCCTTGTTTTTCTTTGTGCTTTCAATCAGTGGCGCATCGGAGGGTGAGAAACGTCAATGCCTCAAACCACAGGCTGCTGTGGTCCAGTTTCTACAGCTGGCCAGCACTGGTGGGGTGCTCGCTGTCACTAAGGCAAGTGAAGGTTGCAGTTTTGCTGGGGTAGGGCTTCTTTTATTATTATCATCATCATTATTATTATGGTCAGCATCATGATTAGTTCAAAGAGTCGTTCTTCTTGTTGCTTGTTGAACTCGTGAGTGGTCATCGCAGCTTTCTGAGGAAACCAGGATGTCTTGCTCCAGTCTGGACGTGGTAGTGCAATTACAAGGCTCTGTACCAAAACCACGAGCTGCCAACTGAGATTTGGGGTCAGGTGGTGTCCCTTAGACACAGGGGCCAGGAGGGCAGCCGTGGGCTTTCCATTTTATTATGCTCATACAAAAAAACCCAAACCCAAAACTAAAAGAAACCAACCAAGAACTAAGAAGGCTTGGCTACTGGTGATACTGGGGGCTGGGAACTGTCTGTATCCCCTTGCTGCAGGGTGGGCTCCAGAGGGCAGTGGGTACTGCAGTTACACACTCCCCAGGACCCTGCCCACGCAGCCCCAGTCCCGCCTGCATCAGGAATCCCGAATGCAGCCAAATTGCCACACCAGCAGAAAGCACAGCTGGCTTGTGGGAGGCAACATAACCCTATGGCCACTAACCCAGCCTTGGGGAAGCCCCTGGCACCTCTCTGGCTGCCTACAACGTCCCGTCACAGCCCAGTTTGGTTGCAGCCTCTCTGGTATCAGCTACGAGGGGATGTGGTGCCTGGCAGATTGTACCTTTAGTGCCCCTTCTTCAACTTCTTTCATCTACAGCAAGATACCCCTGCTTTGGGGAAGGAAAGGAGGGTGAGGGGATGGAAACCAGGTAGCATTGCTTCATAACATTCCCACCACCAAGGGGTTGAGTAGAAAGTGCTCCTTCCTCCAAATCTCAGTTAGAGCTTTCAGTTCAACCCGACAAGCGATGATCAAAAGTCATTCACGTGTCAACCCGCTCCGGGCGAAACCACGGGAAAGAATCACAACAGAAACAGGACACTTTGCCACCAGCTGCGTCTGTCGCCACTCGGAGAGGATGAAAGGAAGACCCAGAGGCTGGTGGCAGGGTGACCCCAAAGGCTCCTGAGTCCCTTTTTGTTGCAGCTAAAGAGCTGGGAAGTGCATCTCGTACATCTCGGGCCGTCCTGAGCACCGCCTTCGCCTCGGCCACCACTGCTGAGATTTGCTAAGAGGAGCAAAGAATGGGACGGCGAGGTCAGGACAGGAGAGCAAAGAGGAGAAAACAAAACAACCCTCATCAAAAGTACAGCTCATATGTAAACATACAGGAAAAGGCCTGGGGGGAGGGAGGTTGGTGGGGGGTGGTGTCTGTCAGGCACGGGATCAACCACGTTACTGTTTCCAAACCGACGACAATGACGAAAATGATCAATACAACCTCTGCCGTCAGCAAATAATATTAATAATAATAAT
>VYZU01082336.1:0-11684 GCA_013401355.1 Ceyx cyanopectus | reverse complement strand
AAGGAAGGAAGGAAAGAAGGAAATAACTTTTAAACTAATAGTAAAAATGTCTATGAAACTTGCCACAGAGGGAAAAAAATTATATTTCCTGATCTTTTCTTATGATGATATGGAATCTTAAAACTCACAAGAAACATATTCATTCTACTTTGGCTAATTTGACTTGGTTGTAATAGCAAACTTCAACACTAAGTTCATAATCCTGGAATAATTAATTTTCCCTACACCAAACAAATTCTTTCAGTGTCTGTATTTGTTATCAAGTGTTACTAGGCAATAAGTCTTCACATAAAATCTACCTCAACTTGTCCACCACTAACATTTCTATGCCATTTGAATGTATAATGGAACAACAGGGCTCAAGATCAGTTTACAACAGTGATCTGCTAACTTCTTCCAAAATAGACAATATGAGTTTAGTCTTTTAATTCACTTTATCTACTTTACAAAATTGCTTAATGTTTTAAAAATGTAGCTAACTATAATTACTTATTCCCATCACTTATTACAACCAATAAAATATAACCACTACTTTTTATAAAATTATAAAGTGTGTATCCTCCTGTGTATACAAGGTGCAAAGGATCATCAAAAAGATTTGTTTTATTCATTTAAATTAAGAAAAATAGTTGTGTCCTGGTTACAATCAATACAAATACACAAAATTNTATACAGGAAATGAAGTACCTTGTTTCTGGAATAAAAATAAAATTTACATTTTAGAAATTACTGAAAAAAAAACCAAAAACAAACATGCAAAATACTATCTGTACTAGAGCAATAAAGTTATCTTACTACTGCAAATGAGACCTCTGCCAAGTGTCAGTGGATACCCTTTGCATCCCATTCTTGGAATTCATTTGCAGTTACAGCAATTCAAAATCATTCGGAAAGACAATTCTTCTTGCAATATATTTTTTGTAGGACTCGCTTTCGACAAGGAAGATAGCACCTTGTGATTGAAAACAGAATTCATCTTATGACTAAATCTGACATTTTCATTCCTTTACATATCAACCAGTGTACTGCAATCAAATATTGGAGCAGATGTATCTATAGACCTAAGCTGAACAATCACAAAATATCAAATCATATGGCATGCATTACACCAAAAAAGGACTAGACCTAAGGACTAGAAAAAGATTCAAAAAAGACAGAAAACAATTTTCCTCCTCGTCTTTATCACTCCTTTACAGAGCCCATGTCCTGATTACCTTAATATTTGCTATTGACATTGAGTCAAGTCATCTAGCTCTGAGAAATGTAAAGACTACAATTAAATCAGTGACCTTTTCCCTAGCAGTCACTATGAACAGAGGAATTTAATTCTGTCCAGTATGCTGGATGTCTTCTCATAGTGTGTTTCACCCACACTCAACCTGGAAATCTCTGAGTTTTTTTCCATAATACAAGGAGTGTTCACAACATGTTGGCTGCTGCATGTAAAATCCAGACATTTCAGATACTCTATAACAAACACACGGGAAATTAAGACAGCTGCATGGAAAGCATAATTTGTTCTATCAACTGAAAAGAAGGTTACAGACAGCTGGAGACATCTCCTTCTTGTTTGAAAAAAGGTTTCTCAGGACAGAGTGTTCAGAATGGAGGAACAGCATACCACACAGCGAGATGTTCACCACAAACCTCAGAGTGTTGAAATATGAAATACATATGCTCCTCAAGGAAACTACATATGAAACACAGACTTAAAATAACAGCATCAATTGTCTTAATAACACACTTCCTATCTCAAAGACTGGCAAAGCAATAACAAATACTTCTTTCTATAAAATAAGTGCTATGTCCACATGTGCCATCTGTCAACATCTTCTGGTGAATCCCGATGAGGTCAAGTGTGCTGCAGTTTGAACATTTTTATGTTTCAGCACACTGAACCATGTTCAAGAGTAAGTTATCACCCCTCTTGTGTTGGAAAGACCTGTCCAAATGGATAATTTCCCACTGTTTTTTAAAAAATGGAAAAAATAAGAAGAAAAACTGTTTTGACAGCAGACATGTCCTATTGATCTGATACACTTTAGTCTGTTTAGACCAACACCACTAGACATTTCTCATAGTTGCAGCAACATACAATATAGTTACTGTAGTTCTGCATTCCTTAGCAATTTGAGCTATTAAAAAATAAAAGGCCCCCATAAGATAGTGTATGAGCAATTCACAGTCAGTTTAGAACTTGCCCTCTAACCACTCTCGAGGAAATACTCTAATTTCTGTTTGTTGGTTGTTTTGGGTTTTTTTGTGGGGGTTTTTTGTTGTTGTTGTTTTGTTTTTTTTGTTTGTTTGTTTTAGTAAAAATAGGACAGAAAGATATGAAGTGACATGTCCAGGGCCACTTGAGCAATGTGAAGCATAATGAAAAAAATGAACTCCATAAGATAATAAAAAATACCTTTCCTGCTTAATATTAATATATCCATTGTACCTGGGGAAGGGATTACAAGGAATGAACAATTATGCAAGCATCAGGAATCAGAAACATCCATAAAAGTAAAAGGGAAAACTTTTATGTCCAGAAGACACTGCTGTTGCTGTTACAGATAATGACACTGCAGCTGATCCTGACACTGCTGAGTGGGGCGTAATGTCAGTTCTGGATGAGGAGCTATACTGCAGCAAAATTCTGATCCTGAATCCCATGATACCATATCAGCATTTAACAGTCCTGACTTTCATGCCTAGGAGACAACTGACTAAAACGCCATCCAAAGAAATAGTGAAATCATTGTCAACTCAATTTAATATGTTTTAAGAAAAAGGACTAATTATTATTAACTACTGATCAACTACAGAAAGGCACGGGCAGGTGAGTCGAATCTTTAGGGGAAGATTAATACCCTGCATTTGCAAATACACATTCTTTATTTTAAAGCTAGATCTTTAGTTTTGTTTAATAGCATCTATATCTGCCACAGTTTTTGCTGTAAGACTAAAGGGATGAGATTTATCAGTGTTGAGAAAACAATTACTGTTTCCTTTTTAATTTGCAAAGAAAAATAACCACAGCACCATTATATCAAAATATTCAGACACCTATTTACAGGCAATTAAGATCATCACTCCCCTTGGTATGAGAATAAGGAGATGTCATGCAGCCCCCAACACCCCTTGCAGCTTCCTCTGGAATAATAATAGATATTTCTCTTCCTTATTGAGCTTTTGATACTGCCAGTTGAATACTTTTTCTTTTAGGTCACTCTTCCATCCCTAAGGATCAGTCTCATTCTTGTAATTTTTTTTCTCCTGTTTCTAGGTTTAATTATTAGTATTATTATTTAGTTCCACAGTGCTAGTACATGACGACACTAGTCCCCTTCATGTGCATGACCTTGTACAAATGCACAGTAAAAGTAGCCTGCTACCTGTGATTAGTCAGACATAATTCATAATGTGTGAACAGCCCACATTTCATTTACTGACTTCTGTAAATTAAAAAAAAAAAAAAAAAGTTTAATTTCAATTATTATTTCAACATTTTGAACAAAAACACTACCTTTAATTCTGAGTTGGTAAACACCCCTATGATCTCCAAGAGTTTCCAAAAAAAATTAAAGTAGATCTCAAATTAATTTCTTTATTTTTCTAGACAAAAATAAAAAGTAGTAGAGCCATCTCAAATACAAGCCATTACACTTGTTTTATACACCAGAATGTAGGAAAAGAAGGCACAAGTCTAATTTTTTTAGCAAATCCTTTGCAGTTCACCTTTAAACTAAAGGTCATCAGGTGAGAACTGGTGCGTTTGAAAGCACTTGAACTGCTTAGGGGAGCTCATCTCATCTGTATTATTCATACATATTTGCCGATTATAAATCACAATGAAGTGAAATATTTGTAGTCTTTCACATCAGCAGGCATCCAGAGAGCACTGTCTTTTATTTACTGACCATGTTAAAAACAGCACACTTTTTTCTTATTTTATAATAATATACCATCTGACCAGTTCAGAGAGATGTCTAATAATGTCTCAGTCCAGCTATGGGTCTCATTATGTTGGTAGGAACTGTCATGCAACAGTGAATGTGCAATAAGTGTAGAGGTACAGTAAATGGCAGAAAAATACAAAAAGCATTCTACTTTCAGATACTGCACTAAGCTATTTATTCCTACTACACTGAATGAACTAAAAATTGAGGAGACAAAATGAGGACTTCTAAATTTAAAACAAAGAGAAGGTTTAAGGATACATCTTACAGCAGAAAATGAGAGATGTTATACAGTGCAAGATATGTATTTAGATTTTCTTATATTCCATCCATTTTTAAGCTCAGCAGCACATTGATTTCAATGGAAGTTCTGTTTAAAAATCAATGCTATAGCATGACCCAGGTAACAGTTTAGAGACTATACATATTATTCATAAATTATGTGATTCTGGACTAGATCTATCACCCTTACTGTAGGCATCTCCCTCTGACTGTGGTCTCATGAAACATGGTGTAACAATGGTACAGTCTCTGGATTTCAGTTTTATAGAAACTGGAAACTTTTGTCCTTTAATTAAATGTTGTGTACTGACTGTTGTAAAATACGCTATAAACAATACTGGGGTTTTAATTAATTACACAACATGACAGGACAGAACAGAAAAAAAACAAGATCTGTCTGAGGATTTTGATGCACAGCAAAGAGAATTTATTATAGGATATATCTTCCTAACCATGGGTCTGACCTTCCTATATGGAAGCACAAAAATGTTGTCTATGAAATGCAATGAGAGGTAAGTCTCCCATTTGCTTTCTGTCTGTGCCACATCACTGCTGCTTCTGGCATGACATTTCTTAGAGGATGAGACAGAAGGAAGAAGAAAAGGAACTGGTGAAGTACCTTTCACTTCATTAACATACCTGTCAACAACATACAGACCTACTGCTATCAACAGTCTCCTCCATTGTAGTTCTGTTTGGTTCACCACAGGCACAAATTTTATCCCTATGGTGAGTGCTGCAGTAAAATCGATGCTTGCACAAAGATCAATGACTTAAAAGGCTCGTGCTCACTGCAGTACTGTCTACATACGAACAAGTGTTTTGTAAGTTATCATTATCCAAGAACTAATTAAAAAATAAGTTGTCCAGACCAAAAGAAGATGCAAAAATATTCTTTGCAAGGAGATGGAAAAGAGCACAATCTCATTTCAATCAATACAAAACATTCCAGTCAAAATTGAGTAATTTGGGTATATCCACAAAAGCAAAAGCAAAGAAAGGGATAAATTCACAAGTGTTCCACAAAGCAGCTACTTGAATTAGCCCAGCTGGTGAGAAATTCACCCAAGCTGTGCACGATCTCTCTTCCAAATATGAGATAGGATCGCAAGCTCTCACCTGCCAGGAGAGTGCGCTGACCAGCATGCCCCAGCAAAGCTCTGGGGGAAGCCAAGGGGCCAAGCCAGCCCTCAGATGCTGATCCGCTTTGTATTCACTGCAGCAGAGGCTGAAGCCAAGTAATTCGCTTCTGTATAGTGCCTCATCTGCAAGGCTAGAAAGCTCTTCTTTCCCTGCTTTGCTCCATGAATATTTAGATATCCCAGGCAAACTGGAATAGCAATCCCCAGAGAGGTGCTGGTTCCAGCATCTCCCTGAATCAGAGAGCAGATTTGGACTGGGGTCTTTTGCTACTCAGGAGAGCAGCCTAACCACCATGCTATTAGGTGTTCGAGTGTGGAGCTCCTGAAATCTCTCCTGTGGGAGCAGTGGCACTTGCCATAGCGTATTTAAATATTAATTGAGCAAGAGAGTGTGAATGACTCTTTAAGCCTGACTAGCGGTTAAGGTGTTCTCCTGGGACATGGGAGCTGCGATTTCAGGTACCCTTAGGCAAAGCAAGGAATTGAACCCAAAGCTCCCACAGCCACATCTCTCCTTTTGCCCACTTCTGAATCCAGACTGAATCCAGTCAGCACCTTTGAGATACATGGATGGCTAAATAACCCAAAACTACATTGTTCAGTGAATTTATTGTTCACAAAGAAATCTTTGCCCAACTTATAACCCTCTCTACTTTTGCTTGCCTGAAGAGTCAAAGGTGCTGATGTATGGCACCCCAGTGCTCCTATACGTATGTATGCTGCTTCACTTCTGAAATATTATCACTATTTTTCCAGTTAGGAGTGCAGTTTCCCTTTACTTTCTCATGAGGAGTGATCAG
The DNA here is from genome assembly GCA_013401355.1 of Ceyx cyanopectus. Taxonomy (NCBI): domain Eukaryota; kingdom Metazoa; phylum Chordata; class Aves; order Coraciiformes; family Alcedinidae; genus Ceyx; species Ceyx cyanopectus. Next base: position 5,513 of record VYZU01082336.1, on the reverse strand, counting down.
TGAACCAGGGCAGATCAAGATAGTTCATTTTAACAGTGGGAATTTTACATTGCCATGCTGATAATACCATATATATAGTATATGAGATTGCAAGGGTGTGTCTAAAGGTAAGGTGAAAGTTTAACAGATCTGGAGAATGAGCTGGGTAATGTTCCAACATCCCTTCATATCCTTTAAAGGGAAAGACAATAAAGGAACATCTTCATGGTAGAAGCTATGTGGGCAGAAACTGTAAACCCATTCATGTCTCTAATTGTTCCACATCTGAAGGAGGCTGCTTCACATCTGTTATTCCTCCACAAGAGTGGAATCTTTTATGAATTTGCCTGCACCTATCATGCTGAGGAAAGGTTTCACTGACTAAAAATGGATTTTCTTGCCAAACTGTGCATCCTTTTGGAAACTAACTGGGGCCAACAGAGATGTGGTGAGCAGCACAAATCCCTCTTTGGAGCATAGATGGTTCCAGAAACGCATCATTTTTCTACTGCTGGCAAGAAGCCGTAAACTCATATTATTTTCTGAGAAGCAAGAGAGGACACTAATTCCAAATGTCTCAGTGTATTTGCTATTCTAATGCAATTAAGCAATAAGGAAAAAGAGTAATGCCATACACAGCCACATTAACTCTAAGAGCTTTACAATAAAGCATGGCAAAAAATATACAAACAGTATGAGGGTGTTAAGGGAATTAGCAAGGAGACCTATGATCTGGGGTATTCGTCCACCTGAAGGCAGCAGGGGACAGATATTTTAATGGCTGATATGAAATGAGCCATTCTCAAAATAATGTCTAAATAGTTCTTACCAGCATATTTTTGGCTCTTTTACTGCTCTCGGGTTAATTTTAACAAAGTAAGTGATAGTGAAATACTTTGCAGTCTCTAAGACAGTTTTCTGCCACTATAGGCTGGTAGGTTGGGGAAAGATGACATGTATCTCCCTGCCTTTTCTCTGCTTGTTCTTTACATCAAGACACCAATTTGTTTTCTATGATTTCTCTCCACCTACCATTACCAAACTGTCATACATACAGCAAAGAAAGAGATAAGATGCTAAATGTTCTGGCTAAATGTTCTGGCTCTTTAGCCCTAAAAACTTGGATTAAAGTATGAATTTCCATTGTAAGTAGAATTGTGTAAATAATAAATTGGTTTTATGTGTTGACATAAAAAAACCTCAAAACCAATTATTTTGGGCCTGCTCAAAGATAAATAACAACAACAACAACAACAAACCCTGGGGTCTGTGTGTGTATATATGAGTATTTTGATTTATTTTGAATTTATACTGCACTGAGAAACACTTTTTTTTTTTTTAGCTTTTTGTTTCTTTTTTTTCAAGTCCTTTAAAGACTTAAATATTGTTAACATTGTGATCAGTTATTTGAAACATGTCACAGCAAAATATTTGAATATTTTTTAAATATTATGCCCTCTTTTAAGCTTAAACTATGAAATGAAAACAACCTAAATGTGTGTTCAATCTCCTGAAGTGTCATTTTGTGTTACTTTGTCAACAGATAATATAAAACTGAAGAACAGCTAGTGTCACTCCTATCAGTATTTTTGTCTTCTGTCTTACTGCTTCATAGTGAGGTGATATTGCTGTACAGTATTTATCCTCCAAAAAATTACAATATTGTATATTGAAAATACATTAAATAACAATTATAAAACCCCTTTAGTATTTATCTCTATCCCAGTCAACATGCAGATGTAGAAATAGGAGCAGATAATAACATGCGACCACTGCAGGGTTGCATTCAGGAGCAACTTTAGAAAAAAATCAAAGTTTATAATATGTGCTGTACACAGAAAGTTGCATTAGAGAAAAAAACAAGACAAAACAAAACATGTGTTCATGTCTCACAACTACCCTGTGGTATACTATCTGCTCCCCTCCAAATCTGTTGCACCCAGTGTATATGCTGAAGAGTACTGCCTGATTTTCAAGAGCTGAGTGTGAGGTAATACCCATGAATTGTCAGGTCTATACCATTTTTATTGTTTAATAGATATTAATCTATCTCCTAATCACTTAAGGAAGCTGCCATTCTGCATAGGAAATTATCAGGTTGTCACAGAAGAACATACTGGAAGGTAATCTCTTAAACTAAAATCAGTATGGTTCAAAGAGATCTGTCTATAATAAATGAGCTATGTCCTTCTCTTGTGAAAAAAATTTATAAGATAATTATTATATACAAATACTACCAGTGCTTCTTTATTAGCACAACTGCCTCTGTTATTAGCACAGTTTGCAGAAGTGAAAGGATTTTAATGATCTCATATTTCAGCTATTATCAATAACTACATGCACAGGCCAAAATTTAAAACAGTGGAATGGGTGTGTGAGAATGGAGAAAGAAGAGAGAAAGACAAGAGGAAAAGTAGAAGGGGTGACATGGGCTGTTTAAGAGGCAAAATAAAATGCAGTTCCAATAAAAAAACTGCAGAAGTCTACATACACAGGTATTGTATATGCAACTCTTCACAAGTCTCTAAGCCTTAAAAGATATATATTTGGATAATAGTATCTTCTTATTGTATCTAAACAATAGTTGCACATGTGATGCATAAGGAATATACACCAGTAACAAGAGAGTTTATATTTAACTCAGTTTTTGAGATACCTAATATTTTGTCAAACATTTTATAGATTTTAGCTTAGGGATAAATTTGAAGCTGCCTTTTCCGTGGTGAAAACTGCAACAATAGAGACATATATACAGAAGAGAAAGAGGAACTGGGATATTGAGCAAGCCTACAAGAAATGTAACATTTCGTTTTGTACTTAATAATTACTTTTTACAGATCCCTTTGACTGGGAAAGATTTTATATCTCGCAATTTTACTACTTGGCTAAGATGCTGAAAAACTCTAGATTTTTTTCCATGCTTCAGATTCTAGAATGTACATATGGTCTGTTTTCTGACATGAGCCAGTAGTTTCAATTTCAAATAGCAACAATTTATCTGCCAATTTCTTACGTAAGATTTAATGGCTAAAGACTATTTTAAGCCAACCTGTAAAACTCCCTGTTGTTACTGTTAACAAGAAACAATTTGTCCATATATAAACAGAAACTTCATATTTTGTTGTATAACTATGGCAACTTACAGATGAGTCATCCAGGACTTTTGTTATGTTATGATTCAAACTTACTAAAGTTCATCCTATTACCTCTCCCAGCCTCCTCTATAGTATCTCTACTTTCTGAGACTACTCTAAACTAGNTACTCTCTACAAATGATTTCCATAAGTTTATATTCCATCAAAACACATTATTTCAGATCTTAAGGTGTAGAAGTAGTGTTAACAAGGTCCTCCTTAAGCTCTTTTTAATGCAATTTCATTCTTTCTGGTGACTTCCACTTCTCAAATTTGCACAGGGCATTGGGACATTCTTTGGCATTAGAAGGCATAACTAGAGAATAAAATGTCCTGAAATCCACACTGCTAAACTGAAATCTTTGCTTGTTTGATCACAGAAAATGCCTTACCCTAGGTACAATGTTATCAAATAATGATATCTGAAGGAAGTGTTAGCTTTCTCTAAGCATAATCTTAAAATATNAGGTTCTTAGGTATGGATGTCCTTATCCAGCTGCCCATTAAAAATTATCAACACAAAAAAAAAAATAAAATGTTTATCTCTATGAGCACTACTTGTAAACTCTGAGTTCTAGCTCTGTGCACCCATAATGCTAGGTTCTGGTCTATTACATGATGACAAGACCTATTTTATATTTAAAATAGAGAAATTACTGCAGCATATGACAAGGAGGTAAGTACACCCACCTAGTTTGTTTCCAAGTGGATAGGTACTTCAACATGCATTAAGCCCTTCCAGATTTACCCCCAAGCGGCTGGCTTTTTGCCAGGGCTTGGATTCTCTTCTGTTGTGCAGTGTGCTGAGTATTCCCAGGTGCTGGTATATTTTTATGCCTTAGTCCTTATTTACAGTTTTTCTAAGAGTTGCTTTGAAGTCTGACAATTGTGTTGCAGCACACTACAAAGTTTTTTTACACATCCAGTGATCTTTTCATGTTGCCTTAAGTTAAGTCATCTCTAAATGAGAAAATAGGAGGATAAGCACTAATAAATTTCAGAAGGAAAAAGCTAATTTCTCACATAAAATTAATATTTTCAGTGTACCAGAAGCTATGTGAGCAATCACAGCACAAGATTAAGAACTTAAAATTGTGATTCATTTTATCCTCTTAGAACTCTTTGACAACAGCTACTAAGAGTAGTTTGAACTTTATAGCTCCCCTTTTTACCAACACTGCTATTACAACAGTTGACATGCTTGACTACCATGGTGTAATGAAGAGGGATAAAATGATGCATTAAGATTCCTAGTGCAAACCCTATTCAAAATTTTTCAGTTTGGAATAGTCAGTACAAAAATGCAGTGCCAAGAGTATAAGGGTACAAAAATGCAGTGCCAAGAGTATAAGGGTCATAAAAGAGTGCTCTTTAAGTTTCATTTAACTTTCTGAAATCCAAAGCAACAACAGCAAAAGCTATAACGATACATTCAATTTTATTTTGGAGAACAGGCACCTAGAGAATAGTAAGNAGTTGGGGGGGCCCCCTGGAAAAAAAAAAAAAAAAAGTTTCCAGTGTAGTTTATATCTCTTGTTCAATTATTTCATTAAAAAAAAAATATAATTTTTTTAAAGGCATTTATTTGTGGCTTCAAAAGAGTTTACACTGTAGAAAATATAGCTTATTGTATACAAACTGTAGAACGTCAGTCACCAGATATTAAATGTTTATATACTTCAATGCAATGGTATTATTTGCAGTTGTGTTTGTGGAGGTGCAATAAACTTGAGAAGGTAGCTCTAGTTTATTGCTAAAGGACATACAGACAGAAGGCCCTAAGCCCAGGAACAGCACTGCTTCTAGTAATGTCTGTAGCACAGTGGATTAGCACTCTTTGACTTAGATTTGCCATTTGGGATACCAAGGACCTGATAGGGCTTTTATAAGGACAAATTGTCTGCATGATGTGATGTACATTATTATATTCTTCTGGAGAAATGTACTAGTGAGTAACTGAGGAAGAGAAAACGGGTGATATCCAAAGCCCATTCAAGTTTCTGAAATGCTTTGATTATTTTTACACTTTGAGACATTGCACAAATATATTAACATATCTAATGAATAATGATACTGCATAAAGCAAACAATACTTTTATCATCCTCAGAAAGTCTAAGGCATGAGACTAAACTAGAGGCAAAATAATAGAGCAGAATATGCTCTATTTTGCCATCACACAAATGCACGTATAAGAGATAAACATCCTCCCTTTCACGCTGGATCAAGAGCCAAGGGAGATACTGCATACTTGAAGCCATCAACCACTTAAAACTGCTATTGTCAAAGCAATTTTTTACAGCAGACTGATTTGTATGCAGACAGTTTTTAATAGCACAGAAAGAGTTTGGGACCATGTGTTAGAGTACACAAGTGATTTCCAAAAGACATTTGAAATGTAA
>VYZU01082334.1:1490-14180 GCA_013401355.1 Ceyx cyanopectus | reverse complement strand
GCATGGAATTGAGGTCTCTCTTCTTCACACCAAAAATCCTTACAGATTTACCAGCAGGCCTCAAGGGAATGCTGAATTTTTTATGTACACTAAGTCATTTACTTTATAATACACTCCTCCAGTAACTGCTGCATTGACTAAATGATTTGATGTATTTTCTTCTGCTAATTCATTCTTCTTTTTTTTTCCCCTAGGGGGTTCTGATTAAATCACACAGAAACCATCTGCACTGGCCTATCCTCAGAATATCCTGGATTAGAGGATTTAATGAAAAAAACCCCAAACAACCCAGGGGGGACAGCCCTGGGGAGCCTCATCATGGGGTCCCCTGGAGGAAGGGTGGGGACAAATCCTCTCCAAGGGTAGATCCAGAGGCAGTTTGGGGGCTGTGCAATTCCTGTCTGCTGGAACAAAGGTTCCCATTGGGAAAATGCTGGAACATGATGCAGCTGAGGTAAGAAGTTTTGCATTTGTAGGCAGTAAGCAGCAAGAGCCCACTGAGAAGGGGAGGCAGTTGGTACAGGTTTGTCTGGACACATCTTCTTTTTATTTACCAGATAAACACATCCCCTGAACACCAGAGTGTTGTAGGGATTTGGTTTGGTGGTTTTTGAGGTGTTTTTTTCATGAGATCTACCACTCTGTGGCCCAGACTACCTCTGTAAGGAGAAACTTCCCAGAAATTAAACCTGTTGTGGTTGATGAAGCTCCAAATTTTTACCCTGAAGAAAACTGTCACCAACATGCCCAGGAGCTAGGCAAGAAAAGTTGCATTTTCTGCTTCTTCCTGGATTTCTTCCAGTCCACTCACCCATGTGGTTGTGGTCACAAAGAAGAGAGACAACAGTTTATTCTTCTAGGGCTAGGGACACTAGAATGCTTCACTCTTTTTTTGCTCAGTGATATTGCAGGGCAGCCTTAAGATTTATTATTTTTAATGACCTTTCTATAGTCTATTAAAAAAAAACCTAAAAAAAAGCAGGTTCAGCTATATATATATTTCATCATGTGTAGGTCTGTAGGATGTCATCAAATTGGTTTTAATTAAAGGACATCACCACCTGGAGAGAACCAATTGCTGAAAATGGCAATTGCAGAAGGAAGTCGACAATTAATAAATGACTTGGATAAATCAGGGAACAGTTGGAGACTTGCACTTTCAATTCCTCTGCTGATGGCATCTTTGGGGTTGTTTCAGCACTGCCAGCATGGAACCACTGGCTGGAAACACAACAGAGGCCATCCTTGCTTCCATCCCTGCTGGTGCAGATGGGCAAGACTCTGGATTTTTCAACACTGGGGAGATTTTCTTGGGGATTTTTAGCCAAATCATCTCTTTTCTCATCCAAAAAGGTAGCATCACAGCTTGGTTTTGGCAGTAGTGGGGACTGTTGTCATTCACCTCTGCTGGGAATGAGCCTGTGGTGCTGCTGTCACCTTGAATCATCTTCAGTGCAGGTTTCTCCCCAGGGACAACCTGTCTCCGTCCTCTTGGCACCTTCCCTTTGGGAATCAATAGACATGGAAGGGTCCCCCTGAGCCTTCCCTTCTCCAGCCTGAGCAGTCCCAGCTCTGCCCTTCCTCACGGGAGACATGCTCCAGTTCCCTCATCATCTTCATGGCCCTCTGCTGTAAACCCCCCCAGCATGTCCCCTGGGGACACCAGGGTGCACTGCAGAGTGTCCCCTCCCCTCAGCATCACCATGGGATGGGGTGGGATGAGATGAGATGGGATGGGGAGAATGGGATGGATTGAATGGGATGGGATGAGATGGGATGGGATGGGATGAGATGGGGTGGGATTGGATGAGATGGGGTGGGATGGGATGGGGTGGATGGGATGAGATGAGATGAGATGGGATGGGATTGGATGGGATGGGATGAGATTTGATGGGATGGGGTGGGATGGGGGTGATGGGATGAGATGGGATGGGATGGATGCGGGACTGGAGGGGGAAATTGGGGGGTCCGCGGGCACCCCTCCCCCTCCGTCCACCAGGCGGCGCTGCCGGCGCCGTCTCCATGGTGACGCGGCCCGGCCATGGCGGAGGCTCCGCGGGGCGAGGCCGGGGCCGTTTATCGCTCCCGAGATCCCATCCGCAACCTGCGCCTCCGGTCAGCACCGGCCCCGGCACCCCGGCCCGGCCTCCAGACGCCTCCTCCTGAGCCTCCTTCTTCCTCTCTTCCTTCCCCCGCAGGGTCCGCATCCAGCGGGTCACGTCAACCGGGCCCATCCTACCGCAGGCCCCGCCGCTGCTGAGCGGGAAGCGCGGCCCCGAGCTCCTGGGCCTGGTCGAACGGGTCGCCCCCGGTACGCGGGGTGCCCGGGAGGGGAGGGTGAGAGCAGAGCGACCCGGAGGTAACCGGGGTCTCTCCTGCAGGTGCCCGGGGCGATGGTGATGAGGAGGTGGCCGAGGTGGGGTGGCAGGAGAAGCTCTTCAGCCAGGTGGGTGAGCGGGGGGTCGGGCTGCGGGAGGGGGTTTGGAGGGAGATTCTCCTCCTTGTGTCTCCCCAGCCTCGATTCCCTGTAGGGTCTGCTGGCCCGAGGTGAGCTGCTGTGCCTCCGGGTGGGTGCTGTTGGGCACCACATGCCTGAGCAGTGCCAGAGCTCCCTTCGGACTTGTGCTCCAGACCCTTCCCCAGCTCTGTTGCCTTTCTCTGGGCACACTCCAGCCCCTCAGTGGAGTGAGAACTGTACCCAGGATTCAAGTCCAGAGGGACAATCCCTGCCCTAGTGCTGCTGGCCACACCAGTGCCACAAGCCAGGACGCTGGTGGCTTTTTTGTCCACATGCTTCAGACAGATTCAGGATTCCCTGAAGATTTCAGCTCTCTCTGTGGTGGCTTTAGGTATCTCAGCAGTGTCTGTGGCTCTGATGGTGCTGGTGAGAGGCAGCTGCTGTGTTTGACCTGTGCTGCTCTCAGTTTGAGGTGGATCTGTACCAGAATGGCTCTGTGTGCCAGACTCCCCTGGACCAGCAGTACCACGAGGAGATCCTGCAGCTGGAGAGGGCTGGAGGCAGAAGGAACTGTCGGATCTTCACCTACACTGACCACGACAGATTCACCAACCTGGAGGAGGTACCAGCCCCTAGTTACACAGAATCTACACAGCAGTGTCTGTCAGTGCCACTGCCTGCTGCAGAGGGAGCATTCATCAGTCCCTGGCTCTACAGGAGTGAGTTAGAGAATCTTAAAGTGGTTTGAGTTGGATGGGACCTTAAAGATTATCTAGTTCCAGCTCCCCTGCCATGGGAACCTTCTAACTCAGGTTGCTCAAAGCTCCATGCAGTGAATAGCAGGAGGAAACATCCCAACAACTGAAGGTGTATTGGGCTAGCAATGAAGTGTAAATCAACTGAACAGAGGCAGAATGTCCTGTGTGCAGGAGAACACAGAGCTGCTGCAAAGCACCTGGTGTCTCAGCCCTGGGATGAGATCTCCCTGTTTCAGGGTGGTGGTTGGGGCAGCTGGGAGGGGTTGGCTCTGCAGTGTTGCCCTGTGGGGAACTTGCTGGGTGAGTTTGGCTGCCCTTTGCCATGAGAACAGGGAAGGGAATCAGTCTGGTAGCACTTTGTGTTTGGGAAAGATGTCCTGTTCTCAAGCTAATTCCCAGTATTTCCCTCTTCCAGCACTACCAGAAGGTGACTGACTCAGATCAAGAGGTGCCATCATTCCTGGCAGAGAGGATGGCCAATGTGAGGAGGAGAAGACCAGAGCGTAGGCCAATGTGGGTGCCCAGTGGGGCTCAGAGCTTCCTGAGGCAGCTTTCCCAGCAGCTTCCCCAGCTGGTGGCTGCTGGTGGCACTGGGAATCTGTCAGCTGGAGCTGGTGGGACACTTGTGATGCTGCCCGTGCTGTGACCCCTGTGCTGTTCTGTTGTTGACAGAGAAGCAAGTTCTCTGAAGTCAAAAATCATCACCTGGGAGCCATCAGATGAATTTATAAGGAACAACCATGTGATTAACACTCCAGTCCAGACCATGTACATCATGGGGGACTTGGGACCTTATGGGAAGTAAGTAAAACCCTCAAGCAGTCTTAATTTCTTAGAACACCACCCATCTTCCTTACTCAAATCTCCTGTTTCCTCATCTGAGAGGAGAAAATTCCAAGAGCTCAGTTACCTGTGCTGGTTTTTTTTGCCTCCTCCCTCATCTGGGGGGTAACCTGATGTATCCTTCCAAAGGTTTCTTAAACCATTGTAAGAAAGCATGGGTGTGTCTGTTCCCATCTCTACCCCCACATCCCTTTACCAGCTCTTCTGTTCCAGACCAAGAGAGGGTTTCTATTCTCTACCTAGACTGGGTTTCTTGATGTTCCAGAGCAAGAGAGGGTTTCTCTTCTCTATCTCCACTGGGTTTCTTGATGTCTTCCATTAGACTTGGTCTCAAGGAGCATGAACATGTTCTCTGCACAATCAGAGTGGACAGCAATGGGGTGATCACAGTCAAGCCTGACTTCACTGGCCCTGAAGAAAGCTACAGGTGAGTGGGATGGGGCTGGTGCCTCTCGTGGGACTGAGACAAAGTGGCTGGTTCCTGGGCACCCTTCAGGCAGTGGATCAGCACTGAAAATGAGGGATATTTTGTAGTTTTATTCCAGAGATCTCCAAGATAAGCTCATTGTGTCCTTGTGCTTGGTGCCTGGGTGATGTGTGGGGCTTTGCTGCCACCCTGGCTGTGCATATTTTGAGTCAGTGAAGCTGGCAGGCACTGGGGGGGTGAGGGGGAGACCCTTGGTGCCCTCATATTCCTGGTGGAGGGGAGGCTGCAGTGTCAGGGTGGCACCGTGGGGGCTGTTCCTGCCTGTCTTTGTTCTCCATAACAGGAGAGGGGTTTTTTTTGGGGGTGTTTTGGGGCTCTGCAGGATCGAGCTGCACAGAGAGAAGAGAGAGGTGTGGAAATACACCATTGAGAATGTGTCTGTCCAGGTGCAGCCAGAGGAGGAGGAACATCAGCAACGTGTGTTCAGAGATGTAAGGACCAGCCACCTCTCACCCCATTGACTGCTGCTGGTTTCACCCTCCTGTAGATCTCATTGTTGGTGCTGTAGACACGTAAAAGTTGACAAAATGAACAGTCTCATCTCACACAGCAGTTTGAGAACAGCAGATGCTCCCTGGCTGCTTTATTCCTTTACCTAGAGACCTTGGCTGGTTAGTTGTGTGAGAATTAATGCCAGGAACCACCTAAATTCCTCCCTTTCCAGTGTCACCTGCCAGTGGGTTTCCTTCCCTTGTTCTCCCTTTTGCTGCATCTATTCTTATTCAATGAATTCCTGTTCCCTGGAATATCCCAGGATATTTGAATCTCATTTTATATCTCAGTCTTTCTGAATTGCTTTTTGTCTAGGGCTGTTTATAAAGGTACTTAGGTTTATAAAGCAACTTAGTTAGGTTTATAAAGGTACTTTTAGCTTCCCATTTTTATGTTCCCTTGTTCTTTTTGTGGTCAGTAAGCAAATCATGATCTCCCTGCACTGATCTCCCTGATTTGCCTTTGACAAAGTCTGCTCTGAAGCTGCAGCTCCAAGCAGTGTTGGCATCACTGTGCTGTTAGGTTCCTCTACCTGCTCTAACCCCTGTGTGCTAAGCCTGTCAACAACTGTTTTTAAGCTCTAGCTATTAGAAATCTTGCAATAAATAAAACACAGTAGAAGTGTTTCTAACCTGCCTGCTCTGTTTGCAGCTGTACAGTCGACACAAGGAGTACATCAGTGGGCTGGTTGGCTCAGAGTTTGAAACAGTGAGTACCAGCAGCACGTGGCAGGGGCTCTGCTCTCTTTGGAGGCTGCTGTTTGTACCACCAAAGGCTGTTTAATGCTGAGGGGGGTGTTGGCAGTTTTTACCTTGTGGCTTCCAACAGAAAATTGGGTCCAAAGGGTTGGGTTGCAACAGGTATGGGGCCTGCAGGGATCCATCCTGCAGCTGCAGAGCATGATGGACATTCCCACCTCCAAAGCCATGTGCAGTTTCCCTTCTCACTGAGTTGTCCAGACCACAATCTTTTTTTGCTCAGCTCTTCTTTGCCCAAGTGTGAAAGTTGTTGTAGTGTCTTGCAGTTGGATGGGGTGTCTCAGTTCATTCTTTGCTTCCCCCTGCTCCCCTCCAGCTTGGGCAAGTGGAGGAGCACCACAGGAGAAACAGGGCTGGGCAGTGCTGGGTTAGTGGTTGGAATTGATGATCTTAAAGGCCTTCTCCATCCAAAACTATTCCATGATTCTATTTCTACAAGTGACTTCTCACTATGTTTTATATCATTCTTTTAATCTGTTAGGAAACTGATTTACTGAATAATAAACTCCTGTAGTCCAGGAATTTGGTCTCTAAAGAGCCTCTCTCCAGAGGGCCTGTTCACTCTGGAAAGAGGTGTGAGAAGTCCTGACTCCCACCCAGGCAGCAGAGTGAATCTTTGATGTACAGACAGCTGTGAAATACCAGTTGGGAGGGGGTCCTGAGGTTCCACCAGGGGTTGTTGAGCTCTTTGACTTATTTGCCTGTTCTTACAGACTCTTCCTGGAACTCTGAGGCTTCTAGTGAATGGAGAAATAGGTGAGTCCCTATAAACAGTAACTGGGGGTGGTAAATCTGGGTCTGGCTGAGGCAATGAAGTGTCCAAGGATTCTCAGCTCACAGGCCAGTCCAGAGTAGGTGATTCTCTCCCTCAAATCCATCCCTTATTCCTTCTCCTCCCTTTTTTTTCCAGACTAACCCCTTCAGTGGCACTTAGAAATTGAAGGTTACAGGTCATGCAGCTGTTCTAGGAAGACAGAGCTGAAAAAGAGAACAGATGGAGAAGTTAATAGAGAAAATATTAAAGAATAATAACATATAATAATAGCAAAAAAAGCAATTAAATGTGTGACCTCTGATGAGGTTAGTGATGTGAGGACAGGTTAGTCTAGAGAAGGAATCTTCTCAGAGGGTCATACTCCATTACTTGTTTTCTTCCCAGCTTCCAGCAGTAACTGGTTTTCCCTGGTGCTGGCTCTCCCCAAAGAGAGGAGTTTGGTGGAGGCAAACAGCTGAAGTTCATTCTCTTTTCTCAGTTTCAGCTCAAGGTTATGAGTATGACAACCTCTATATCCATTTCTTCCTGGAGCTGCCTGACCGTGAGTGTTCACATTTCCAGCCACCTCACAGCAGTTTAAGGAATTTGAAGGTGTTTTTAGCTGGCCCACCACATCAGCTCTGCTGAAAAACAGTTGGTAACAGTTATGTTGGGTCTGGGATCTAACCAGAGATCTTCAGAGCTAAAAAATTTGTCTGAACTAAACTTGTGTCTGGGAGAAAGGAGCATCTTCCCCTCTCATCTCTTGGAGATCAGACACAGAGGTCCATGGGCTTCTCCCCCAGTGGTGATGGTGTCCAGCAGCCTCCCCAGAGCTCATTCCTTAGCTGGTTTTCTCCATCTCAGCAGTGATCTTGTCTGATCTCTGCTCACCATGGTGTTCTCATGTCCTGACTGACACCAACATCATGCATTTGACTGATAAATAAGGTTCCCACTTCCCACTGCATGTTTAATTCCAATGGCTCCCCTGTCTATACTGATGTCTGAGGCAGACTCAGTACATTTAGATAAGGTTCTGCTTTTCTCTTAGTTGGTGTTTTTCAGTTTGGGACCTTCTGGGGAGCAACTATTCCCTGGATCAAGCTTGGGTGGGACACCCTGGGGGAGGTTCAGGGTGGGTGGTGTTACCTGGTATCCCAGTCAGCTGGGACTGACTTTCTCCTCTGAGCTGCTCTGGTTTGTGATTCTCCTTGTCACCCAGAGCATTCACCACTGCTCATGTTCTCCTCTCCTCCCAGAGTGGTCAAGCCCAGCATCCCAGCAGCTATCAGGAGTGACACAGACCTGTGCCACCAAGGCAGTGGGCTGGGTAAGGACACTTTCAGCCTGCAGAGCAGGTGAAATGGGCATTCTCAGTAGTGCAGCATGTGTAACAAGCTACAGATATATTCAGCAAAGGTCCTGGCTTGAAAACTCCTTTCAAGGGCAGAGCATGTTTGGGATTCTCCTCGTGCTGCCATTTCTCAAGGTGCCACTGTGTCCAGATAAAACTAGACTGGCTAAAAGTATTTCAGAGCAGTTTCTGGACCCTTGCTTTGTTTGAATTTCTTCTGGCTGATGGATTGCCTTTGGAGCTTTGACTTGGCTCCTGGAAAGGCTCTGGTGGTGTAGCAGTTACACAACTGGCTGAATTGCCATTTGGGGTGTGTTCTTTCCCTCTTTTCATTATATTTAGCAGCCTGCTCCATCACCATGGCACTGGGAGTGTACACAGGTCCATCCTGCAGTCAGGGTTTGTTAGTGTGATGTGATGGATCTTGTCTGGGCACCCTCACCACGATCCCACCATCCATCTATCCATTCTTTTCCTCCCTGCTCTCTGTGTCTCCTGCAATGCCAGTGATGAATTCTCTTGTCCAGGAGTCTGATCTCTGTCCTGATCCTCCTCCAGGATAACGTGGCATACTTCTGCTACCTCTTCAGCTTGGAGATGTTTTTCACCCAAGGAGATGAATCAGAAGGTGTGTGTCCTTGTCACTCTCAACCCTTAGGAACTCTTTTTGCTGCCTGGCTTGTTGCTGACCCCTCACCAAGATGAAAGGTCAGGTTTAAACAAAACAAAATGTCCCTCCATCAGCAAATATTCACCACACCACCTCTGGACACCTACCATATATTCACCACACCCTGCTCTGTCATGCCTCAGTATTTCTTTGGTTTTGTTCATGTTCCTTTGCTTCCAGACCACAGCCAGCTTTATCCAGTTGCAAAACTACTTGGATCTTGGCTTGTCTGTCTCCAAATTCCTGGCATACTGGTGTGTGATGCCATGCCCAGTGTACTGCACAGAGCCCTGGGACACAGCAGCAGCAGAAACACAGCTTTTCTTTTTTTCCTACACAACTAAAACTCTTTGAGTCTTAACATTTGTAGACACACTCAGTGACCTGTATAATCTTTGTGTAGTTTATGTCACTTTGAAACTTGCAGCTCTATTTTAAGCTGAGCTTCTCTGCTGCTTATTCCTGCTGCTCCACTACACTGCTGCTGCTTCCCTGCCAACCCCATTGCTCTTTGGATTGCAATTGCTCAGGACAGCTCTGCAGCTTGCCTTGCTGCTTGGATCCAGTGTACACATTGGATTTGAGTATTCAACCAACAGTAATGAATTTTCAGCCTAGAAATAAACACAATGATTTTCTTTCACCGTGGAAAAAAAAGAAATGCTTGGAGACCTGTAGGAGAATACAAGATAATAATCCCCCAGTAATGGTGGGAAGGGTCAGAGATAAGGTTTCCACAAAAGATTGTCTTGTCTGCTCAAAGATAATTGAAGAACCAGTTTGGATTTGCTCTCAAAACAAAGAATTTTCCTCAGTTTTTCACATCAATAATGCTGTTTTCAACCTCAAATCTGACATTGGCCACTGTAGTAGAAATACAGGAAGGACTTGCTACTTATGAAGTGGGGCATTTAGCATTTCTTTGGGGTTTTTTCCTTCACTTTGTGTTAAGTCTCCCTCACAAAGCTCCTTTTCCTTGCAGACAGTCTCCCCCAGTGGCCTGTTCTCTACTTTGAGGTCCTGTCACTGGATTCCTGGCAGAGGTACCGGGTGGAAGGCTATGGTTCTTTGGTGCTGCCAGCATCTCCAGGTGAAGCTTGCTTGGGCTGGGAGGATGGATGGAGAGGTTCTCTTGGAACTGGGCTCAGCTGGTGGTGGGATATGCTGAAGGGGTAGCTGTCTGTCTGGCTGCAGGGCACCAGAGAAGGATTTGGTGCATCCTGCACCATCCTGCCTCGTTGAGATGCATCGTGTGTTGCTGCCCTTGCTCCTTTGGTGGTTTCATCACAAAATCTTGGTGGGAGAGAGCTCTGGGGTGATGCTGCATATCCACCTGTACAGCAGCAGTAGCTGTGTCTGTCCCACGTGGAATCTAAGGGTCACAGCTATTCTGACTCCCACGTGTAAGGAGATGCTCCTCGTGGATATGGAACTGACTCACTGGGAAAATATTCTAGAGATATCCTGCAGCTTTTCCACTGCCAGCCTGCTGTGCTTTGGGTCAGCAGTTACCCACCTACCACGCTGTCCTCTGGGACTCTGAGGAGGTTGCTGGTCCCAGCTGCTGAGCTGTGCTGTTGTCCTGGGGCAGGTCTCCACATGCTCACCATCCCCACCTGGCGCCCCGTGGAGCTGGGGACGGTCGCTGAGCTGAGGAGGTTTTTCATTGGTGGATCTCCTGAGCTGGAGGACTTGACCTATGTCAGGATACCATCGACCTTCAAGGTGAGCTCACCTGCAGGGAACAGACACACACTGAGGCAGAGCTCTTTGCCTTCTGAGGGTGACAGAGCACTGGAACAGAGTGCCTAGGGAGGCTGTGGAGTCTCCTGGAGACATTCCAAACCCACCTGGATCTGTTCCTGGGTGACTTGGTCTGGGTGCCCCTGCTCTGGCAGGGGGTTGGACTAGATGATCTTCTAGGTCCCTTCCAACCCCTCACTGTGATTCTGAGGTGTGTGCAGCTCAGAGCAATGGGTGCACATGGACCAAAGCCTTGACTGAACCCCTGCCTGTGCTAACAGGGGGAGCGTCTGAGCCGCTTGGGCTTTCGCACGCAGGCCACGGGGAGCGTCACCTTCCGCCTCTGCTGCCTGCACCAGTCCAGGTAGGTGCAGCAGGGTGAGTGGGAGCTCCACCCTGGGTGCTGGGCTTTGCCCAGCCCTCACCTCCTGCTCTGTTTCTCTGCAGAGCCTTCCTGGAGACCAGTGCCCTGAGGCAGCGCGTGCAGAGTGCACTGGACCGGCTGGGAGGCGCCAGCCAGCAGAGCTCTGTCTGCAGTGTCTTGGGTAGGGCCTTCCCTGGCATTCCTCCTGGAGAGCCTTTGGTTCACTTCTGTCCCCTTCTTACACCGTGGGCGGGATATCCCCCTGGTCTGGGCACTGGGGAGGCCACAGCTGGAGTGTTGTGGCCAGTTCTGGGCACCTCAATCCAAGAGAGATCTGGAGGGGCTGGAGCCAGTGCAGAGGGAGCAGCAGAGCTGGGGAAGAGCCTGGGGAATAAATCTGATGAGGAGGTTGAAGGAGCTGGGAGTGTTTAGAGTGAGGAAGAGGAGGCTGAGGGGAGACTTGTCACTCTCTACAGCACCTGAAAGGCCATTGCAGAGAGGCTGGTGCTGGGCTCTGCTCCCAGGTCATTAGTGACAGAACCAGAGGGGATGGATTCCAGCTGCTCCAGGGGAGGTTTAGACTGGGCATTAGGGAAAAATTTTCACTGTAAGAGTGGTCAGACACTGGCACAGGCTGCCCAGGGAGGTGATTGAGTCACCTGGATGTGTTTAAGGGTCTTTTGGATGTGGTTTTGAGTGACATGGTTTAGGGGTGAACTTTGTAGAGTTTGGACTTTGTGATCCCAAGGGTCTTTTCAAACCTGAATGATTTTATGATTACAGGAGAATCCATTACTGGGGGATAATTGCTCCCACCCTGGGCAGTCTGTGTCCATAGCTGAGGTTAAATATTCTGATCTGAGCTGGAAACTTCAGCAAGCATCAGCTCTCAGCAGGTGGGAGGGATAACCACCCTGTAAGAGCAAAGCCTAGACTGGGCTGTCTCTGATTCTGGCATCTGCAGAGCAAAGCCAGTGGTAGAAATCAGTGAATTGAGCAGCAGGGACCAGGTGCATTTGAGAAAGGCAGTGTCCAGGCTCTCCCCTCCCCTCCTCTGAAGCAGTCTGCTGCATGCTGCCCCCTGCTGTGTTGCAGAGGCTTTCCAGAGGGCACGGCGACGGATGCAGGAAGCAAGGGAGAGCCTCCCCCAGGACCTCATCAGCACCTCTGCCTCTGTTCTGCACCAGCCACAGGAGCCCTGATCCACCACAACCCACCTCCAGTGCCCAGGAGCATCTTCTCTCCAACCCGAGCTCCCCTTGCTCAGCAGGAGCCACAGTGCTGGTGCCTGGAAGCTTTTGGAGCCCACCCTGTGTTGTTTTCCCTGGGGGAAGGAATCTGTAATGCATCCAAATATGGAATCTTTGCATTTCCATAGGTACCTGTGGGAGGAGCCCCATTTTTCCAAGGTATTTTGTTACCAGGCCCTACCAATTGTTCACATTTCTGCTGAGCAGATTGAAATACTGACGTGGGTCCTGTGAACCCTTGAACACTAATTCAGGAGTTGAATAGTAAATGATTAGAAAAAAAAAATAAATCAAGGCTACATGACTTGGTAAATTAAATTTTGTCCTTAAAGAAGGGGGTGATGTTGAAGGTCGAGGCATGAATGCTGTTTGAGATTTAATTACATGAGGAGATAACTGCCTTGAGAAAGGCTGATCACCATTGTCAGCTTTTGCAGCTATAGGTCAGCCCATAGTAAAATCAGCCTGAGTCACTTCTAGAGAGCTGAAATGTGAAATCAAAGCAAAGGAATAATGCCTGACAGGTTGAGAACAGGAGAAAAATGAGAAAAATTCTGTATTTCCACAACCTTCTTGGCTCTGCAGTGCTGAGCAGGAGGATTCTTTGTTTGAGAACACAACTTAGCTGAGAGCAGAACCCCCGTGGCTGGGGCTGGACTGTTTGCAGGCAGTGAGAGCAGATGATAACATTTGCACAGCAGCTGAACTTTGAGCTGCTCAAGCTGTTCATTGGAGCTCCAGGTCGTTGTTCTGTCT
>VYZU01082326.1:0-36223 GCA_013401355.1 Ceyx cyanopectus | reverse complement strand
GAGCCAGGTGAAGTCAGCAGACCCCCTCTGTGTCCAGCTGGAGAAACCAGGGTGAAGTGATGGGATAAGGAGCCTCAGTCTGCTCCTCCCTGCTGGGTGTCCCTCTGACCCTTCTTCACATCTCCCACGGGCACTGGAAATCTATTGGGGGCCCAATTCTCCCTTTTCATGGTGCACTTGAGCTATGAAATATTTCACACCTGCCTGTCCCAGGGTCTCTCACTTGTCAGATGAAGTTTAGGACCCCTTGTGAGTAGGGAAGAATAAACAGTGCTCTAGGCTTTTTGCAGTGACTTCCACTTTTATTTCATGTTGCTGTTCCCAGTTTGGTATCACAAATATCATCGAGTGAGAGGGGATTGGATAGATTTGAAATCAACTATCAAGGCTCCATCATAATTCAGAGGAGAGGAGTTAGCCCTGAATTCAATCATTGCTCTGATCATTGAGGACAGAGGAAGAAAACATTTATTTTTCCATCTGAAATCCCTTTCTTTTGAACGTTTATGAAGTATTTGCTTTCTAAATGATTTTCTCTAATTGGCAGCTTGGTTCTAAGGTCTTTTCTTGCAAAGTAGTCCCAGTTGTGGAGGGCTCAGTCTCCTGTAGCCTCACTGCTCACCCCAGGCAAGGCTTTCCCCACACACACTGTTCCCTTCTTCCCACCAGCACTGTGGCTTGGTTTGGGATGAGGAACAGGGAAGAAAGGACACAAGAAACCAAAAGGAAATCCCAGACACCAAAGCTGTGTGTTGTTTGTGTATTTGTAGGTCCATCAGGGCCTAGTCTTCCAGAAGACAACACTCCAGTGCTGCTGGAATCACAGCTCTGGGAAGCAGGAGTGTCCCACGTGTCCAGGTCTGTTGAATCTTGAGATCTTTTCTGAATTGCTCCTGGGGAAGGAAAAAGAGAGAGGCTTGAGAAGCTTCAGATGCTTTCATGGTTTATGGCTTCAGTAGGTGACTTTTTAGCACACCTTTAAAAAATGGGGGAATTAATAATTATTATTTCCTTTAATGCCTGGGGTGTTTTTCCCAGAGGGAAATCCCCTTTGCATTCCTCTGCCTGTTCCCATGTGTCTGAACCATCACACATGGGGGCACCTATGACCCCACTACCTTTGTATTCTTTATTTATTGAGGTGTTTACTCTGAGGAAAGGAAAAAAAACCTCTCAATCCCTGTGTGGCTGCTCTGGAGGAGCCCGTGGTGCTGCTCCTGCCCTTGAAGGGGGAAGGTGGATGGTAGGGTGGGTATTTGGGATACAGGCAAAGCCACCATGTGAGAGTTCAGTGACTGGAAGGGGCTCTATGTTACACCTTGAACAACCCAAAGGAAATGGAAGCTGAGGTGTGGGAATTTTAATGGAAACATGAAGAGGAATTTTTTCCCAGTGAGGGTGGCAGAGCCTGGCAGGGGCTGCCCAGGGGGGTTGTGGAGTCTCCCCCTCTGGAGACATTCCAGACCTGCCTGGATCTGTTCCTGGGTGACTGGTCTAGCTGCCCCTGCTCTGGCAGGGGGGTTGGACCAGCTGATCTTTCCAGGTCCCTTCCAACCCCTGCCATCCCATGACAAGCAGGAGGCTGTGACAAAAGAGGGGGAGCTGGGTGACCGGTGGGGAGATCCACTCACGGAAGCCTCAGTGCAAAATCTCCGCCAGCTTCTCCTCGTAATACTGGAAATTCTCTTGAATGTCCTCCCAGGGCACGAAACCTTTCGCTTCCTCTCCCTCCTCCTGCTCCACAAAGTTCTGCCAGACATACTCAAAGTCTTGAGGCTTCATAATCCTCAGCTGGCACCCGGCCGACTTCATCTTTTTCAAGGCCGCTCGCATCTCCGGCTCTTCCCACATGAACAGCCTGCCCACCATGATGCTCAGCCTCAGGTTCTTGTTCTTGCCCAGGGTGTCGCTGATGCTGTCGGCGCAGGCGACGCAGGGGCTGGAGGACACGTACCAGGTGACGTTGTAGCGCAGGTGAGGCTCGCAGCGGGGCAGGAGGTTGGTGAAGAAAGCCATCTCCGCGTGCGCCGCCGCGTGCTCGTCCTCCAGGTAACCCCGCGACGTCGACGACTCCTTCCCCTGGATCTCCAGCACGTAGCACAGGAAGGTTTTGTTCCTGCCCGAGCTGTACTCCACGTTCCTGAACTGGAATTTGAAGAATATGGCCGGGAGGCGTTCCCTGCGAGAGAGGGGGAGAAGGGTTGGAGAGTTGGGATGGTTGCCCCACGTGGGCTGGGGTGGGCTGCGCCCACCCCGGATGTTTCCCCGTGGAAGTGCCTTTTAATAGGATAAAATGATACAAGAATACAGAATAAAATTCCTTTACAGAGAAATAAATGATAAATAAATACAATTTCTTTCCAGAGAGGGTGGTTAGGCACTGGAGAAGAGGAGACTGAGGGGGGGACCTCATTAATGTTTATAAATATGTTAAGGGTGAGTGTAGAGAAGATGGAGCCAGACTTTTCTCAATGTCATCCAATGACAGGACGAGAGGCAATGGGTGCAAGTTGGAGCACAAGAGGTTTAGGATCAACNCTATGAAAAAGTGTATTTCCTGCTGGAGTTTGATGGCTGGCTCATGGGAAACATCAGATACTCCTTTTAATTGCTGTGCACCTCTTTCATTCTGGGTTTCCAAGTGAGCAGAACTCCAGGTGAAGCGAGGCAGTGAGTAACATGTTTGCAGCCCTCAGTCAGAGAATCAGAGAATGGATTGAGTTGGAAGAGACCTTAAAGATCATCTCCTTACAACCTCCTGCCATGGGCAGGGACACCTTGCACTAGACCAGGTTGCTCAAGGCCCTGTCCAACCTGGATTTATTTGAGCATCTCCCATGCTGGAGCAGCCACAGCTTCCCTGGGCACCCTGTGCCAGTGTCTAAGCACCCTCAGAGTGAAGAACTTCTTCCTGATTTCTTATCTAAACCTGCCATTGCTTTTACCTTTATCTTATTGCTATCCTTGTAAAAATCCCTCCCAAACTCCTGGAGCCCCTTCAGATACTGAAAAGTCACAAGAAGGTCTCCCTGGAGCCTTCTCCAGGGTGAGCAATCCCAACTCTCTCAGCCTGACCTCAAAGGAGAGGTGCTCCAGCCTCTGAGCATTTTGATGACTACAGGACCTGGCAGATGATCAGAGAGCTGGCAGATGATCAGAAAGCTTTCACCCCAACAAGGTATTCTGCTGCTATTTAGGGAAGTTAATTTTTTATATGAATATTTGGTATAGCTTTTATGTGTTGCTGACTGAGGAGGTAAGAAAGGAAAGTTGCATCATCTCACGGGATGTGTTCCTGCCTCGTGGAGCACCAGGCTTTCCTGACTGCCCCCTGTGGCATCTAACCATGGGGCACACCACTGCAAGGACCAGAACTGGGAGGATTTTAGGTGGAAAAATGAAAAAGAGAATGCTGACAACATGTGTCAGTGCTACAGAGGATGGGGTGAAGGCTGCACAGAGCAGCCCAAATGAAATAATGAGAAGTAATAACACAGATTTCACTTCTTACACCCTAGGAATCCTCTGGCATGTTGTACTCAGCTTTCAGTGGACCTGTAACCTTGATATTCCCACTGAGACAATAATGAACCTTTGTAAACCAGGAAGGGCTTTATTCATCCCTGTCTCATCTCCAGTCAGATTAGAATGTCAGGCCTCTCCAGGGGGTACTCTGAACAAAGGTCAGGAGAGAGTCTCAGACTCTGGGAAGTTCTAATTGGGGAGAACAGGGAGGCTGCAGAAATAAGCAGCAAAGCCTCATTCTGCTGAGAGGAGAGAAGAGTTTGGGGTGCAGTGTCTCCCAAAAGCTCTCCAGAGACTGGAAGGGATTGGTGTGGAAAAGAGAAAAAAGAATCAAACCCAGCACGTTCTGCTCCCTGGTGATGTGGGAATGATGAGGGAATGGGTTGGAGCTTCTCTGGTGGGAAGGAGCTGGTGTGGGACCCAGTGGGGATGTGGGGAGGTTGCAGGTCAGGAATTCATGGAGAGCTGGACCTGGTGCCTTTTCAAATGGGGGGAGCTGCCTTCCTATGGAATGCAAAGAATAAATCCATGCTAGGGCTGCAAGAAAAGCACCAGATCACCTGATATTCTGTGCAGTCAGAGGGGCTGGAATGGGAATGTCTGAGCAGAACAGGGAATGGGCACTTGGGAATTCTGCAGGGACTACCTGGCTGCAGCCCCTGCTTTATGTACCATAAACAAATGGCTCCTTGCTTAGAAACAAATGGAATCTGTGCACTGCCTGCCTGTAACTCAGTGAACTGGAGCTGCTGTCAAGCTTCTTGAGCTGTGCTATTTGAAAAGTTTAAATACCATTTTCCATACGTGGTTAATAACCTTCCAAAGTTTCAGGCATTTCTCTTTGGTATGTGTCCAGTCCACACCTGTCTTAACACAGGAACCTTCTCCCTGCCAAAGTCCTGTGGCATTTTTTGGCTTTTCACAGAGTATAAAACATAAAAGCACCCACTCTAGTTATTTTTTTTATGACACTACAGCAGTATCTAGGCTCCATTTGGACCTGCTACAAGGCTTTGCTGTAAAAAGCCTGAAGTTAGTTCCCACTTCAGTTTTGGATTTGCTGGCAGTGTTTTCATGAGGGTTGAGAAGCACTAGCTTGGATACAGACATTTATTTTGATTAGTGAGCTGTTTGGGGATGATTTGGTCTGTGGTTCTGTGGTTTGCATTGAGAGTTTGCACAGGCCTAGATAAGGGAAACTTGCACTGGCTTGCACAGTTTCTAAAGTATCCCAAAATAACTTCCTTTTCTTAGCATTTTGACCTCAGTTGCTGTTTGTTAGATGCCTTAAAGTTACCTGTTAGAGTGAGTCTCCTTTTCTTTAAGGTGAATTGCAAGACTTCCACTGATTCTATTGAAGAGCATGGTCAGACTAATTTACTGTAGTGCCTCTTATTGCCTGAAGTCCTTTCTCTTGTTCTTTGAGACAAAAAAAACCACCACAGTGCTTCTGAGAATAACACTTCTGCTTTATAGCCTAGATAACAATTGGCTCTTTGCTTAATGGCTTAATGATTCTTTAATTAATGATGTCTTTGAAGTCCATCCATGTTAGGTCTGACATAAGCCTATTACCTCGTTTGAGAGCTAAATCTGTAAGGCTACAGGAATTTCTTTAGAAATTACATGTATTTTAATCTAGCACATCAGAGTCATGTGGAATTTCAGCCCTGATTTAACTCTCTTGACTGCAGAGCAGTTAGAGCAGTGATGAGATTGACTGTGTTTTGATGAACTGTGTGAACAGCAGCAATCTGTTCCAGGGTGTATTGACTCAGAGCTGTATTTATTTAGTCAGGCCTTCAAGATGGATTCTGTTGCTCATCATCTTGGGTGCCTGTCTAAGATTATCTGGGACGTTCACCTAAATCTATCCTGGAATGTGCATCAGCTTAATTAGTGAGTTTCTGATAAAGAACATTAAGGGCAGTTTCTGAGGCTGGAAGCAGCTGGCTGAGAGCTTGGAAAATGTGCTGCTCAGGGGCACAGGCAGTGAGTGGCCTGTGCCGGTTAATGGGAAGCTGCTTAATCAGAGAACCATTCAGGTTGGAAAAACCCCTTGGGATCATCCAGTCCAACCATGAACCCTGCTCTACAAAGTTCACCCCTAAACCATGTCCCTCAAAACCACATCCAAACGCCCAGGGCTGGTGACTCCCTCCCTGGGCAGCCTATGCCAGGCTCTGGCTGCTCTTTCAGGGAAAATATTTTTCCCTGATTCCAAGTCTGACCCTCTCCTGTTAATCCCACATGAGCCAGAGCAGGGAGGACATTTCAGCACAAGTGTGAATCGTAAACTTCTGTCCTGACAGGGCTTTGCCCAGTCCTTGCTGTGTGACTTCCCAGCAGGGGGAATGTGGGCAGGGTGTCCCTGTCCTGGGAGGAACCAGAAATCCCCATTCAGCAGTGAAAGAATTGGACAAGATCCCCCTGTGTGTGCCCTGAACATGGCACCTCAACTTTGGGCACACTTGGCAGCTGCCCTCAAACTTGCTGCAGAGTGAAGCATCCTGATTCTACTTTTTAGTTGGGCAGGTTAAAACTCTCAGCAAACAACAGCATCAGAGCTCAGCCCTGAAAGAGCTCTCCCCAGCCTCTGCCACAGAGCCAACTTCTTGGGAAACTCAAGTCTAGCTTTGAATCAACTGCTGCTGAGGAAATGACTCATTCTCACCAGGCCTGTTTTCCCCTGGTGGAATGACAGGTGATGTGCAAATGTTTATCTCCAATTCACCCACTTTTTTTTTTTTTGTTCCAACATGCAGGACAGAGAACAAGAAGGAAAAAGAAGGCTAACATGCCTATGGGACAGGAGTTCCATACTCATATGTTCTTTTACTGGAAGCTGTGTCACTACAGATGCTAGACATAAAATTTGTGTCTGTTACAATACAGAAATAGCAGATATTTCAGTGACTGGGCTAATAGCTTTTCTGCTTTTGTTTGTTGTTTTTTTAAATTGCAATTAGTGAAGTTTTCTTGCTGTTTTCCTCTCTTACTCAGTGTAAGACTTGCATGGAAGATTAGAAGTTGTTTACAGGCACCAAACTGGCACAGTACTTCTCAAAATCAGCTTCAACAACTGGGTGCAGGTTGTCAGACACTCCCTTACAGTCTATGGGGAGGTAAAAGATGAAATCTTCATCCTCTGCTTCTCTGAAAACCATCATTAAATGGTGATCATCAGGGATTTTCTAACTGCCTCAAACCTCATTTATCAAGGTGTTTGCCCTGGGTAGCAAAATGTTTTTGGCATCTCTTAGATGCTATTGAGATTAAAAAGGTGGAAACTTGGGGACAGAAAAGAATGGAACTGGGCTGAACAGACAATGTGCTTTTCAGTTGCTGAAATGAGGTTGGCTGGAGGAAAACAGCAGCTGCTCAGCACCACCCCAGCACTAGTGCATCTGGGTAGAAGAGAATGAAAACCTCAATTGAGAGAGCAAAAAAGTGGGATTATCTAAAAGATGCCAATAGGACATATTTTTTTAGATTTCAGTATTTGTTCAATGACTGTTTATATACTGTGGTCTTGGGTTATTTGAGCTGATCAGTGTCCTTTTGCTTGCTGTTTGACAGCTCCTCACAAATAAACACATTCATGGTGGGCTCATTGATTACAGGAAGGCTGTAATGATCCAGCAGTCACAGGAGCCAAGGATTTATCACTTCTAGAAAGAGCCTCACTACACCCTGGTGAAAGTGTAAATAAAAGTATCTACTTAAATGTCATTACAGACACACAGATGGGGCTTCTGTTTACCCTGGACTGTGTTGAGCCAAATGTTGATTTAAAAAAGGGTTAATATTCTTAAACAGAGTAATTAAGTTCCCAGTATATTTCTTGTAAGGCAGATTCCTATAAACAACAGCTTGAGAACTTGGCTGTGTGTCATGAGATGCCCCTAATCCAAGGGCTAAAACTGAATTGCAGTGTAATTGGATGTAAGAGCTTCCACAGTGGCAGATATGTGTTTTCCCATCATTCACATAACTGGCTTTATTGGCTGAAAATCTGTAAATGATTAGAAAAATGCAAACAGTGATTGTAGCTGCTCAGGGCACAGCCTGAACTCCCAGCATGCTTCTCAAAATGAAATAAAAATGGCTGGAGTTTTCTCTACCTTTTTCAGGGTCCTTTAGGATTTTTACTTCCTCATTCTCCCCTTTATTAGCCAGCATATTAATAATAAACTATTAATCAGGGGAGACTTGGTTATGATTCTTTCCCAGTGTTGCCAGGGGCTTCCTGGCATCTCCAGCCAATCCTCCCCTGGAACCTGTGCCCTGGTGCAGCTCCTCACTCCTGAGCCTGGCCAGGTGACATTTTCCTGTTGTCACCCCTTGCTACAACCACATACCACCCCTCTTGTTCTTCTGCTGCCTTTCCAGAGTGGAAAGCCCTGTCCAGTTCTCCAACACCCTCTGCATTTCAACAAAGAAATCCCTAAGAAATGATTTTTCATCCACAATGAGCACACCAAGTTGTTGGGGTTCACAAGGAAGTTTGAAGACAAACTTCCCAGTTCCTTAGCATCTCTAGAAAAATCTAATTTCCACCCTGAGCTTCATTTTAGTTCAAGTCTGGAGTGTCTAGAAGGTGTCACCATATGTGTCATTGGTCCAGTGCCTTATATTTGCACTTTCTGGTGGTTTAGCTTGGTTCCTAGCAGAAGGATGTGCCTTTTATAAGTCACTGCTCTAGCAAACATGTTTTATTTCTATGATGGTGTTTGAGAGAGACCAAAGGCTGTTAACAGCCCCTCTCCAAGAAGTGATTCTTCAAAGCAGAGGTGTTTGAAGAAGAAAACTGCCTTTTTCTCACTGCTGGGCAGGAATGTCACCAATGGTGTGTGATCAAACATAGGTGCTGTCCTACCTTGTGCATCATTTTCTGCCAAAGTTTTTTGTGGAATCTTTCTTACCAGTGCTCACGTCACAGGCAGAAGGGTTCCAAGGGGGATTTGAGAGTCTGGCCCCATCCAAGCAGCTGGAAAAAATCATGGGTTTGGTTTCCACGCTGGGTACGTGGTGACTGCTAAGGGAGACTAGAGGGGAGAATGACACAGGCATCTTGCTGCTGCTACAGTGAGCATTTTGAATTGCTTAGAGATGGCAGATTACAGAGTTTTTTCTGTCAGAGCTGTCAGATAGTCTGACAGAGTTCAGCTTCCCAGGAGATCTCTGTTGTATCTGCCCTTTTCAAAGCTGGGCTCACTGGAGTGAAAGGAGCTGTTGCTGCTTTGCTGTCATGAAAACTGCCCCTAGATGTTTAANCTTGGGCATCCCTGGCTTTGCACTCTTGCCCCCTCACACTGAGCTCCAAAGCCCTTACCCTGTCACGATCTCGAATGGTGGCAGATCTTCCCTCTTCAGCTTCTTCTTTTTTCCCTCGCCCTCCTCCGCGTTGTCGGGTTCACCGTTCTGGGCGTTGCTGGGCTCCTCCTGCTTCTCTGCCATCTTTTTGAGTAGAGGACTAGTAAGTTATGGCCACTAAGAAAAAGAAAGAGCAATTTCTGAGAGCTCTAAGGGAGAGGAGACAGCAGAGGGAGGAGGCAAAAACAGAGCTGGGAGTTTCTGCTCCAAGCACAGTTGTCGGGAGCTAAATATGGAACAAAGCAGCGTTGACAGAGGTTGGATGGGGTAGGATGACCCAGGGCTCTCAGATGTCACCTCCTTCCCTCTCTTTCTCCAGCTCTTTTTTAACAATCCCTCTCGCTCCCTTTTTAATTTAAAATTAAGTGACGACTTCACTGTGGGCGGGTTAAGCAAATGGATGGAAAATCCTGGGAGCACGAGTCTCTATTTATCCGTTCCTGTGACAGATAGCTGGCAAGATGCAGAGCTGGCAGCTTTTCCACCTACCTTCTTGGGCCAGTTTGTTATATTTCTGACCTTGAAGGTCCACTGTTTTGGCTCAGGCAAGAGGGGAGAGGGGAAGTCCCCATTTGCTTTGCTAAAAACTCCCTTTTTGGTGGATTTCTCCTGCTGGGCCACCTGGAGCAGCACAGCAGGAGTGCTCAGAGGAGCTGGGGAGCTGCTCAGCCAGGCAGGGCCACTGAAAGCAGGAGCTGCACGGGGTGAAGTTGTGCTGCTTGAAGTTGGCATCAGACCATGCTGGTGCAAATGGAAGCCAGAACCTCCTAAATATTTTCAAGCCAGCCTTACAATTCACAGTGGGGCAGCACTTGTGCTGCAGGGAAGGAAATGTGCTGAGCATCTGCCTTTGGTCCTGTACTTTTTCTGATTTGTTGTGTGATCTGAGTGAAGAGCTCCCAGTACACTGGGCATGGTGACGTAGCTGGGTTAAGTGTAAGCAGTTGAAAACTGCTGGGCTCAGTGCACTATTTCTTTGTCTCTCTGACTTTTGGTGCCATAGAGGATGCAGCCATTGAAGGAGTGATTGCACTGCAGCCAGAGAGAGAGAAGAGCCTGTGGTGGAGGTGTGATGAGAAGTGAGGAGTGAGTGGCCACCCAGCAATAACTGGCGCTGTTGTCAGCAGTACTGGAGCCATGCTGGTAAGGCACTCAGTGGGATTTGTCTGAACTGTGTGGGTGTGGAATCTGCCTTTCCTCCACAAGGAATGAGAAGGACTATAAAGGTTTTATTGGCAGGAGTTTGGGATGTTTGGGTTGCTCGGCACCGTATCAAGCAGATTTCTTGAAGAGCCTGTGGTAACTGAGAAGGAGCCTCGGGGGTAATGGAGCTTTCACATGATCTCTACAAAGAGTTTTCTATGTTTGGGGTAGCAGGGGGGGTTCTCTTTAGTTTTTTTTCCTCAGTTCTTCCAGTTTCTCACTCTACATTTAAATCACGTCAAGTCTGTATAAATCCCATGTGAGCCAAGCCCAGTGAAAACCTGAGAGAGGTTCTTCTCAGATCCTGTTCCCACTGTGCCATGAGGCTGGAAGTGAATGGAAAATGTGCAGGAGGTTTGGTTTAGCCAAAACACATAGGAAATCAACTCTCTAGTATCTTGGAGATACCCATCACCAAGAGTTGGATAAATATGAACTATGAAGCTATGTTGGATGGAGGATTCAATCGGTACTTAGTGGAAAACCTTGTTCTTAGTGTGAGGAGGAGAAACCATTCCTTGGAAGTCAGTAGGTGTGCCTGCCTGCTTTCAGGCCATGCTCAGTCTGGGGTGCTCAGCACTTTAGAGGGGTCTGCACCATCACACAGTGAAATAAATGTAGACCACTGGGCAGATCATTTATTCCGGCTACTCTTTCAAGCCCCTTCTCTAACAACAACCTGCATTTCTGTGCCATGGCATCTTCTGTAGCTTCTCATTAGTAACATCATGGAAACACAGTGAGACAGAGCCCCCCACCCCATTTACTCCCACCCCGTTTGCTGGTGATGGGAAGTTGTTTATTTGCTGACTGACACAGCTGGCACGGACAGTATTGTGACAACAAGGGTTTGACGAGTTGCAAGACATCCTATCCATGGAACATAGATCTTTCCTTTTCATGGGGCAGAATTTTATTTATTTTTAAGCCTCAGCTCCTTTCCCAGAGGGCAGGTGTTGGGTTTTTCCTCTTGCACAGTAACTGTGCTCAAATTCCAGCTCCCCTGTCCAATTACTCTCACCTTTGACATTTCAGGCAGCGTTTTTGGGGATGGGAATCCTCTCTTAATGAGTGACAGCTTGTTTCCTTCTTACCCTTATACTTTCAAGAAGCATTCCAGCCCCTCTGCACTCCCTCTGACACACTTTTCTTTATTTTTGGAAGCTCTTGATGGCCAGGGTCCCATCTTTCCTGCAGCCTTTAGCTTTCACCGGCTGGCCCCTCTGCAGGGTTCAGGACTAAACTCTAATCTAATCTCGGGAATGTGGCACTGAGACTCTACCTCTCTCCAACCCTTCCCCAGCTGCTTCACAGCTCCATCTAGGGCAGTGCACTGAATAGTCACGATCCACCCCCCTGCAGCATCCTCCTGCGCCAGAGAGGACAGCAGCGAGCTGCTGTCAATCTGCTGCTCCCCTCAGAGCCAGCGCTTGGATGCGGTTTGTTTGCTTGGCTTGAGATGACCCTGGTTCCCCCGGGATGTACAGGCGAGTGTGTGCGTGGGCCTAATGACTGCACAGAGCGATGGAATGATTTTTTTTTCCATCAGCCAGTTGAGAAGGAGCTGGGGCACTGGTGCCCAGAGGTGCCAGGGATGTGGCCAGCCTCACGTAAGGACCTCCCATCAGCACCTCGCTCGACTAAAATCAGCCAGCCAGCATTTTTATTGAGGTTTCCCTCTGCCCTGCCCCTCTCCCCGGTGATTTAATGGTTTATTTAGTAGACTCTGAATTATTCTGCTCTGCTTGGAGAGCCCTGCACAGGGAATCTCTGTTTGGGCACGGATGAGGCACAAGAGATCTGCAGACACGTCGAGTCCACATGGGGAGAATGAGAACCAGCCTGTTGCCTCTCCCTGCTCACTGCCCCCAGCCAGGGCTGGACTATGCTCCTTTTCCTCTCCACAGGGACTCTGGACTCTTCCCTTGTAGGTGAGGAAAGCCAACGGGGTCACCACAAACCTGCACTACACCCAGCAGCTCGGCCATGGAGCACGTGGCACAAACCCAAGCTGTGGTTTCCTGCCCGAGCCTGTTCTCCGTGCTGTGCCAGCTGTGTCCCACAACATCTGGCAGCCTCTCTCCTTTTGGTTTAGAACTCCTGGCTTCGGGATATCGAGGCCAGAATGCCTGAGCACAGCAGTAATGGGGAGGAGCAGACCTCAGGGACAGCAACTTGCAGTAAGATCTGAAGAGCTGTGTGCCTGGGAGTGCTGCCAGTGACGGCTGCGAGGCGAGGTGGAGGTGACAACCTGTTCAGGGAGAAGCTTTCTGGCTTGGCTGGAGTATTGGATGTTAAGGATCCTGCCTCCATCCAAGCCCAGAATAGTTTCTCCACTGCCTTTAGAGGCATCTCTGAACAATCTGTTGACTTTTTTTTTTCCCCATCTTAAATGGGTATGTCGTGCAGCGAGCGCTGTATTCCCCCGACCTGTCTCCCAGGCAGGTCATCTGCTGTTCCTCTAATTGCAGCAGCAATTACTGTCCTGAAGTTAAAATGGCTCTTCTCCTTTCCTGAGCACAACGGCGCAGTACAAGGAGACCTGGCTGTGAAAGCCCTTGCCAGGAAAAAAGAGGCTTTTATTGCATTCTCAGGCTGGAGGAACATTTTTGGATAGATGTGAGAGTGAAATAAGACACTGGCTGTGTGAGTCATGGCTCAGACGTGCTCTCTATTCCAAGGGGACAGCTGGTGGCACTAACAAAACATCTCCCTAGATACATTGTCTGGCAGCAATCCCCCTCCTGCTTTTTCCAGCTGTAACTACCGTTACGTGATAAATAAATAAACTCCCTGACAGTGATGTGCAGAGGCAGCTTTCCTTCCCAAAGACCCTCACCTGTCCCTCTCCTCCCACTGCAGGACCCACAGTGCCAAGATATAAAAGCAGGGGCAGGAAACTCTTAGTGTCGGATGCTGCAGCGTCCCGTGGGTTTGACCTGCCCAGTGCCCAGCTCTGTGGGAGGTGGGAGCTCCCAGAGCCAAGGGAACCATGGGGCAGGTGGGGTGAGCAATGCCCTCACCTCCTCACCTGCCTGATCTGCCCAGCGAGACCCTCCCTGGGGGGCAAGGAAGGAACCCGCTCTGTTGGCGGGCGCCGCTGGTTTCCCGAGTCATCCCAACTGGAAGTTAACCCCAGCTCCAAACAGCACAGCTCCTGCCTGCTGGGCTTCTGCAGCAGTGTTAGTGGGAGCAGTTGAAGGGGAAGGTCAGGTCCAGGCAGGCTGCAGGTGCTCAGAGCCACAGGAATTGATATTCTGCACCACCCCGTGGAAGGAGGCGGCTGCGGGGAGAGCCGCGGAGCCGCAGTCGGCTGCTGGAAGTCGACGTGCTCGCAGCAGCAGATCCTCCCTGGCTTGGGCTCTGTGTTCCAACAGAGCTCCAGACAGCAGCAAATCAATTCCAGTTTCTTACTGCTGAAGCCAGAGCGTTTTCTGGAACAGCTGGTAAATTATTGAATGAGACAAGGCTTAGGAAAAGAGAGGCAGGAAGATTTTGGTCACGCACAAAGGCTGCGTATCCAGCAGCTGGGGATGTGCCCTTCGGGCTGAGATCAAGTGCAACAATCAGTCTAGTATCAAATCCACCTTTCTGGAAAGGCTGATGTTGGAAGAGAGAGCTCATCATTAGACAGAGAGATCTGAGAGGTGTTTCTCCTCTAAATGCCACGGCCTCCTGGAAGCCAACACAGGCAGGGCCTTTGTCTGATCCACGGAGACCCCATCGTGGGTCAGGAAAACCCCTGGTGCTGGGGGGAACATGGAATCTGTTCCACGAGCCAATGCAGACAGAGCAAAACACCTGGCATGTGGCCCCTTTCTCCCCTGGAGGCAAAATATCCCAGATTTCAGCAAGCCAGGCTCCTCGCCGTGCTTTGGGGTTCTAGCACCACTTTCTTTTGTTTATTTTTCTTTTAGCTCAGGGATGGATCCAGACAGGGGCTGCACAGCCACGTGCTTCTGCCAGCTGTTGTGTGGCCAGGAGCACAACCCCATTACACAGCACTGATGGGAATCCAGGGCCCCTCCAGATCCACAGAGGCTGGTTTCCAGTTTCCAGCCACGCTGCACAGTAGAGCTAAGAAATTTTCTGGCTGGGCTGACTTTGAAATGTCATCGAAGTTATTTTGATGCAAGGGGGTTTAGTGTAGCTGTTTAAACAGCAAATATAATAAATGAGGCTTTAAATATTAATACAAGAGGGTGCTTGGTTGAATTCAACTTCTTCAGTCGATTTCAAGCTCTTATGTATATCACAGATAGGAACACTGGCTATTTTTGCTGCCTGCAAAAAAATGCAAGTAGCAAAGAAAAGCTTTTGGTGAGTTTATAGGTAGATTGGAAGGAAGAGGAAAAGAAAAGAGGACAAAAACAAGTCATCCAGTCACACCAGCTGGGAAAATTGAGAAGGAAAACATGAAAAGATAAAAAAATTACTACTCTTAATTCCAGATTAAGCAGCAATTCCAGATTATCAGCAGAAAAGAAAATCCAAATAGGATGAAGAGGGATGAGGACTCATTTAGGAAAGCTGATCAAATATATCTCCACATATTGAATTGGGAAATGTTATTAAAACATTGCGGGTTTGAACCGTTGCTCTAGGATCCATTACCACCCAGAATGTGATTTAAAGATCTCTTTTCCCCTTCTCAAAAGCAGAGATGCCCATAAACCCGGCTCTATCCTCCCTGTCTTCACTAGGTGGCTCTGCTCGTCTCCTTTCCCGTGGCTTTGCCATGCTCCCTGGGAAGGGACAGGCGTAATGATGATGTTCAGGCACCCTAAATCATTCTTAACTCCACTGAAATGAATCTCCAGCCCAGATATTAGCTTCTTTTTAGGAAGAAATAATTTATGTCTTCCCGTCCTTTGGCATGTGGCTTTCTGGAAGACACAGAGGAGGCATTGCTGTAAATAAGCTCAGTGGTAACACACAGATCTATAAAGCCCTGAAATATAGAGGACTTTTTTTTTCTCTTTCTCTTTTTTTTTTTTTTTCTTTTAAAGTATCTAATGACCATTCTCGTGCTGCTTGCAGTGCTCATCTTTGCAGTCCTCCTGCTGCCCACAGCCACCTCTGCTCAATGGGCTGTTCTTGAGCAGATGACAGCAATCCTCTGGCAGCAGCAGTCCCCTAGAAGGGTGTCCTGGAGCTAGAAGGGAAAAAAAACAATGGATGGGATCAAAAAAAGAGACCAAGATATGTGAGAAGCTTTTAAGAAGGTAGCACCCATTTCAGCTGCTCTCAGCTACTGGTTGTTTCTCCTGGCCCCAGCTGGCAGTAGCACCCAGCTCTGCTGCTGACTTGAGCCAGCCCAGGAACAATCTCCAGCTCTAAACCTCAAGCTTGATGGGACTGAGGAGGGACTCTGAACCTGACAATTAGCCTGCTGCCCTTGCAGCTCTGGGTGAAGCACAGTGGAGAAACCTGGCACAGGGATGTGTCCCCAGGTCAGCAGGGTCTGAAGGGACCTTTGGGCTCAGAGCCACCCAGCCCCTCTCCTCTAACAGGCACCCAGAAGCGAGCTTGGTTGATGGAGCCCTGCAGAGCCTGGCTGCTCATCCCCTGCCTTTTGGAGCCAGAGCACAAGCCATGGACCCCAGACAGAATCCCTTGAGCCAAACGGGTAAAACAACAATCACTTGGATTTATTTATTCTCCAAACAAAAGTGGCTTGGTTTTATTAAAAGCAAACACAATTTATTTTACATCCTCAGCTAAGCCCCCCAAACCCCCCTCCCTTTACAAGTGTACCACACTCCTTAATCCACAGTCAGCTGCCAGAAAGAAGATCCACTGACTGCTTTTCTCTGCATATATTGCTTCTATCAAGTAACAAAACCCCAAAAAACAATGACAAACAAGTAAATATTCCCTGCAGACAGCAACATCTAAGGTTCAGATCTGTCAATGGCCAGACTAAATGATGGACAAGGGCTAGTCCCTGCACCTCTTGTGGCTGATTATGGCTTGGTCACATTTCTCTGGAACTATTTTAACCTTTCCTGATTAATAATATTCAGGACTGGGAAGACTGGGATGAGACACCTACACTGTTCCTGACAGTCTCAGCGTGGGGCTTTTTGACAATCATGTAATTACAACCTTCAAGGCAGCGTGAGCAACTTCTCCAATATTACAAAGGTTCTTTCTGTGCTTAAAAAAAAAACACACCAAAATCCACTTTGAGTATTACTTTCAAAGGCACTGATGTTAGTTTATCTTTTCTGATGAGGACTAACACACAGAGGTGGAAGAGAGAAATTTCCTCTTGGGAGAAGCATTTGCATTCTAATCGTTGCTGTTTTATCTTGGAACATAAAATTCAGGGAGTGAGATTCTCCCCAAATAGAAGTCAAAGTGCCCAGTCTCCTTTCACTAGCAGAACAAGACAGATTGCTGCTTGCTTAGGAACTGACAGATAAAAAAGTTAATGGTGTAAAGCACAAACTGGGTGATAGATGAAAATGAAGCAAGAGCACAAAGAGCAAAAAAAAATCAAGTAAGTTCTTAAAAACTGGTGTGCCTGAGTGAAGGGCATTTTTGCTTGGTCCCAGAAGAGGAGATGGGATCTGCTACGTGTGTGAGCAAGTTCTGCTCTCTAGGGGGATGGCAGCCACTTCCCAGGGGGTTCCTTAATTACATCGATATCCTGACATCCTAATTTGGCTAATGGAATTTGACCTGATAGCATTGAGGTCACCACAGAGCTGCAGCCCCCAGACTTCAACAGTGCTGGAGAAAATAATTCCCAGGATGAGGATGCACAGTCACTTCAAAGGAGCAAACGGGCACGTGGTGCAAACCTTGTCATACAACTACAATGAAGGTGGGAGGAGGAGGAGGCAGGTTCTGAGACCTATCCCAAATGGAATCCCACAGATAATGAACTCTTGCTTCCCATCAGCAGCGTTTCTGCCCTGCTGTTATTCACTCTTGGCTGACTTCTGCTCGGGGTTGTCCTTCCAGATGCGGATGGTGAGGCAGGTGGCCATGCCCAGCCAGCCCAGGTAGGGCACCAGCAGCAGCGTCGCCACCTTGTTGATGCGGTACCAGGAGCACATGGTGCCTATGGCCAGCATGTCCAAGCAGAGGATGTCAAGCAGAGCCTGCAGCAGAGAGAAGCCAGTGACCCTGGGAACAGGCAGCAGGCTTCCCCAGCACCACTAGAAACCAGCTGCTGAAGGGGGTGAGGTGGCAGAGGAATGGGGGAGGTTTAGCACTGGTCTTAAACTCCAGGACCTCTCTCAGTGACATCTGAATGTATCACAGCAAGACTCATGTTGATTTTTTGGTTGTTCATTATCAAGTACCAGAGATTAATAAGTTGTTTATGTATTCAATAATTGTTTATGACAATCAGTGCCCCCTTCTGCTGATAATGTCTATGCAGAGAGATCAGAAACATGCTTATGTTGGTACTGGTGACTGTTTGCACTTAGCAACCTTTCTAAATCATAGAATCATGGACTGGTTTGGGTAGGAAGGGACCTTAAAGCTCATCTGGTCCAAACCCCTGCAGGGAGCAGGGACATCTGCACCTAGAGCAGGGTGCTCAGAGCCCCAGCCAACCTCCCCTGGGATGGTGCCAGGGATGGGGCAGCCACCACCTCTCTGGGCACCCTGGGCCAGGCTCACACCATCCTCAGCAGCAACAATTTCTTCCTTAAATGTACCTTCAATCCACAGACTGACAAAGCTCTGAACAGAAATCCCACTCTGTGCCTTTGTCATCTCTGGGCCTTGGTACCTGAGGTCAGTGCTTTGTGAACAAGCCCAGCTCTTTGTGCCCATCCTTCTGACAAGTTCTGCAATGCCCAGTGCATTGTATCTGCTCGATAAGTTGCTCCCAGCACACATGCCCCCTCCAGGGATGATAACTTTGCTGCTCACTCACGAGGGGTGTGACTCCCAGAAGGACTTATCTCCAGCCCCAAAGCCTTAACTAGGAGAAGCAGCAGCTAGTCCATGGACTGGCTGATCTCCCCCCTGCTCTGCTCCACCAGCTATCTGCAGGGGGAGAGCAGGGTGAGGCATGGAGGGGGCTGATACCAGTGTCTAGAACCTGGGGCAGCGTCAGCTGTATCTGAGCCAAAGCTCTTCTAGCAGCTCTCTGCTTAATGCTAGTTAGAGATCCTCCAAACAACCCCAAAACCTGTGTGTCAGGGACACCAGCAAACAAGTGAGTGGGTGACCAGGTACCCAGACACCTTACCAACTTCAGGTTCCTGGCACTGAAGAAGATGGGAGGCCAGGCCCAGTTCAACACCAGCTGAGCCCCGTAGAGGCCAAGTGGCACGAGAGCTTTGCTTCTGCAGCCACCCAGGTCTTTCCATATCAGGTAGGAGGCATAGCTGTGAGGAGAGAAACACAACAGTGCTCAGATCCCCAGCAGGCCCAGTCCTTTCAGGCAGGATTCTTTCACAGGAAGGATTTGCAGGGCAGCTGCCTCCATGTCCCTGGCTGCTCTCAAACCTAGACAGCTTCCCCAGGGCAGTGCCTGGTTTTAGTCCCAGCTTACAAAGCCTAAGGCACAAAAGCACTGCCTGCAGTGTGAGCCTGAGGAGCTCAGCCCAGTGTCTGGCTCAGGCTGCTGGGAACACACGTGTCTGATGTGCCCCTGCTGCCCCTTGCTGCATGGGACAGCCCAAAGGGAAGTGAAAGGTCTGGATCAGCCACAGTGGGATGAGAGAGGGACCAGGGGGGTGCAGGACTTACCCCATGCCAGTGTACAGGACAGTCCAGGCAAGAGGGAATACTTTCCGGGATGGACACCAGGAAGGTTTTTTCAGCTTCTCGTACCAAACAGGTATTTCTTTTCTATTAATGAACCAGCCAAGGAAACCTCCAACATGAGGCAGGATGGTAAAACCAACAGTGTAAGCCCACATCCTTCCCTGGTGGATTCACGTAGCCTTGTGCCTGCTGTAGGTGAAATACAATAACTGATTATCACTTTAAAAGGACATCTTTTCTTACTTTGATCCTTCAAGCTCTTTCTTCCATTGCCCATATTCCACTTCAATCTTTGAGGTATTTAAGAATCATTTTGGCTCTGCTGCTGCCTCCCCTCTGCCCATCTCCCCATCTCTGAAACAGGGGCAATTATTTCTGGTGTGGTAACATTTTTCCCCTTGATCTATGCAGCCAAGTGGCTCCCCCCTGCTGTTCCATGGCTTCCTGCAGTGTTCCAGGGTTCAGCCGTGGTGGGTCTGTTGGCTGCAGTTTGCCCTGTCCCTGTTGTTCCTCCTCCAAACTCCTGTGTCAGGCAGCCCCCAAACTCCAGAGCACGTTCACAGAGGCCACACGTCTCAGCAGAGCTGTTCTCCCTCCTCTGCAGGCTGAACATCAACACCCAGACAGCTCATGCCCAGAAAGGCCTGTCTGTTCTGTCTTCATCTCCTTTTTGACCACGGATTTCTATTTTAAATGACATCTGCAGGAAGACAACGTCCTTGTAGCGCATCTGAAGGGCTGGGTGAACCTTGTTTGATCCTCCCTGCAGCTCAGGCAGGCAGAGGTGGGTCCTCACCTCTCTTAGCAGGGAAGCTGAGGCACAAAGAGGAGTTGCTTCATGTGCTCACAGTCTTCCTCTTGCATAAAAGGAAGGAAGATTTCCTTTAATACATACATTATGCTCCCACAGAAGGCAGCTGTGATAACATCGAGCATTTCATTCTCTGTCCCATCTCTGCCCTGCCATTAGCCTCACTAGGGCTCTCAACCTGCCAGTCTTCTGTCCTCCTCCCTCTGCTCTCTCAATTCACCTGCCCTCCTGATCCATTAAGGAATTAAACTCACATTAGCATTCAGAGGGATAACAGGATCCTCCAGGAGCCCGGCACTTTTGTGCTATCAGCCAAACACAAAACGCAGCCGGGAGCAAAGGCTCTGGGCAGAGATGGGGGTTTAGTGATGCAGGGAGAGAGAAGCAGGCACAGAAAATTCCCAGCCTGGGGAAATGTCCCTGGCACTGCGAGTGCTGGTCAGGGCAAGCAGGAGCACAGGGAGAGGAGTGATCTGCGCA
Organism: Ceyx cyanopectus; assembly: GCA_013401355.1. Classification (NCBI taxonomy): domain Eukaryota; kingdom Metazoa; phylum Chordata; class Aves; order Coraciiformes; family Alcedinidae; genus Ceyx; species Ceyx cyanopectus. The sequence goes on along the minus strand of VYZU01082326.1, from coordinate 16,089 downwards.
GGCATCTCTGTTTGGGGCTTTAATTCACAATTAATGCTTGGCTGTAGCCGGTGCTAATTGTTGTTATTATCATCATGCTACAAAGCATTCATCTTCTGTAATGCACGCCAGCACTACGAGCCAATTTACACATCAATAAGGAACTAATGCCCCAGACACCATCTCTAACTAAGAATTCCTTTACCAGACAATTTATTACACTATTAAAGTGTCTGTGGAACCAGAAAATCAACCCAACTCTGAGACAAATAGTAGCTGTTAGCCCTGCTTTTAAAGTGTAAACCAACACCAGTTTAGTTCTGGTTTCTCCAGAGAAGTAAAATGGGAAAAGTAGATTTTTCCCTCCTCCCAACTCCTTTCTAGTTGCCAGACTAACTGGATAGGCTGCTGAAGGGTTGAAAATAACTCTACACCCTTATAAAACCTTCTTTTGCCCCATGGCTGTTGTAACTTAACGGGGATAGGAGCTGTAAAAAAAACCTTACCGTGTCTTACTTAAAAAGGGTTGGACATCCAGGACCAGCTTCTGCCTCTGGTGCTCTGTACAGTGAAGAAATTGCCAGCTGAGTTTTACCTAAATAGCAGAAAAAAGGGGGTGTGTGTGCACCGGTGGCTGTGTCAGATTACACAAGAGAGCCCACGTTTGGCAAGAATTGCAGGGGATCTGGTGGTGGTTGAGCAACTGTTCGCTGGGCAGGACGGGCTCCTGGTCCATCCACCAGTGCAGGGTGACATCTGAGGCTCTTGGCTAGCTGTGAGGACAAGCATCTCTCCTGTAGGCTGAGGGTGGCTGCGTGGGACAGCCTTTTATCAGGCTGGGAGAGCACTGGGCACTGGAGCTGGAACCTACAGTGTGCGGTGTACCAAGTTCAGGTGATAATTCAGAGAATCAGAGGATTGTTCTGCTTGGCAGAGACCCCAGCACTGCCAGGGCACCACTGACTCGTGTCCCTCTCCAAGGTTTGGAAACCCCTCCAGGGATCACAGAGACTCCAGCAGTGCTCTGGGCAGCCTGGGACAGTTCTGGACAGCCCTTGTGGGGAAGAAATTGTTCCTCAGCTCCAACCTAAACCACCTCTGGGGCAGCTTGAGGCCAGTTCCTCTTGTCCTGGTGCTTGTTCCTTGGGAGCAGAGCCTGACCCCCCCTGGCTCCAACCTCCTGTCAGGAGCTGTCAGAGCCAGAAGGTCTCTCTCCCCTGAGCCTCCTTTCCTCCAGGTTAACATCTGTACAAGAGCTTGTGCCTGTGAACCAGGTCCATACCAGCAGCACCTCTGTGTGTGGTGCACGGATGTGAGCTCTGCCGGTGAACTCCACCTGAGGGGCTGTGCTGGAACATGTGTGGGTGTGAGCAGGGGGCAGCAGGTGCCCACTGTGTGCACAAGGATGTCCCTGCTGTGCCCTGTTTAACACGCCATCGATTAACCTGCTGCTTTCAGTGGTCTCCTTTTGGCTAAAACTCACTGGGAACTGCTTGAGTCTAAAATAAAGACATTACATGGGCATGTTAAATGAAAAAGAAAAAAGCTAGAAATCAATTTCCATTAGTAAGCTGTCTGCAAGGGATGGGAAATGAAACACTAATTTACTTCAGTTACGGGTCATTACCTGAATTTCATGGCCAGAAGCAGAATCTCAGGTTCCTTGCAGAAGGTGATATTCCTGTTACAGCACAGAACCAAGGAGATTTTCCTGTATTATCAGGCTCAGAAGGAAAAGTTTGTTTGTTTGTTTGTTTTTCTGGGCTTGGTTTTTTGTTCAGTTTGGTTTGGGTTTTTTTGGTGGGAGGAGAAAGGGAAAAAAACCAAACAAACCCAAGAGTGTAAAGGGGCAGATTTCCAGCCAGCATAACTCCAATCCCTGCTCTTGCAGTGGTGCTTGTTTGGTGCAATTGCCACTTTGGAATCCACTGCACAGATGAATCACCCAGTAGCCACCTGCATGTGCTTTCAGGGTCTGCTGCTATTTGTGACTGGAACCTTCTGTGTGCAATGATGCAGGTACTAACCCTGCAACCCTGCTCTAGTTGAGATGTCCCTGCTCCCAGCAGGGGTTGGACTGGATGACTCTGGAGCTCCCTTTAACCCAGACATTGCTGGGATTCTATGATTCAATGCTTTTTAGCTGCTGTTTCATTCCCTGGGTCAGAAAACAAGCAGCTCGATGGATTTTAGCTGTTGTTTCCTTCCCTGGGCTTGAGCACAAAATCGTGATTACTGCTTTGCTTGACATAGAGCAGTTGTATTGCCAGGCTAGTTTAGAGTCTCATTTGCTGGAAGGATTAAAAACTCAGGGTCAAATCACAAGGATCTTGGTAAATCTGTGAAGCTGGGGAATGTTGCTGCATGACTAGGGAAGAGCAAATGCAAAGAGGGAGAAAATGACAGAGGCCTTGAAGTCACACGTGGGTTCTACTCGAGCTTTAGAGCACAGAAAGGGAGGAGTGAAGACTTGGAAGGACCTGCAGAGATGGGATAATAGGAACAGGTTTGCCCAAAGGGGGCTGGATGTCATTGCCTGGGCAATTATCTGTGTCCTCAGCAAGGAGATGAGGTTTGGATGCCCGAGGAGCATCTGCTGCGTGTTTATTAGGTGATGATGATGAAGATGCTGGCAGGAAGGCTTCTGGGCAGGCAAGACAGCAAGAGGGAGCACAGAGGGACAAGGATCAGGGCTGGGAAGACTCTTTGGTGGCACTGACCAGGAGTGGCACCCAGAGTGATTTTAATTACAGCCCAAGCACAGAGAGAAGGGTCTGTGTGTCCCAGGCCTCCATCTGCAGGGAGCATGAACCGGAAAGACTTTCTCTAGCCCTGTACTGGGTTTCCTCTCTTACCACAGATTTATGTCTCAATATTGCTGTTTTGAATCATTTGACAGCAATACAAGATGAGGTAGTACTGCCTCTTAGTAAAATTCCTTCTATACTTTGTCTTGGTATGCTCCTGATTATTAAAGTAATATTACTGGTGGGTTTTGGATCCCTGCAACGTGCTTTTATGAAAGAAAAGGCACAGGAGAGCTGAGTTACACAACTGTGTTTGTTTTCCTCTTCTTAGCAACCTTTGCATTTTGTCCCAAGTGGTTCTCAGTCTATGCAAGATTAATTGCTCAAATATAAAAGCCCTGTTAACCTGAATATATTATTGAAAAACAGCATATTTCAATCTGCCCTAGTTTTGAAAATAGAGATGCCGGGTCAGCTCCTGGCATAAATCTGCAAGAACTCCTTGGAAGGCAGCAGAGCTTCTCTGATTTACATGGGCAATAAAACCCTCCTGGTTTGCCTGCTGCTGAGAGCCTGAGCTCTCTGAGCTGCCACAAAGGACGTGGTGGTGACCAGGGAGGGACCTTCATGGCAACCACTGTCTGCTCAGCGACTCAAACCTGCCAGGCTGCCCAGAGAGGTTGTGGAGTCTCCTTCTCTGGAGAGATCCCAAACCCTCCTGGACACTGCCCTGCTGGGCCCTGCTCTGGGTGCCCCTGCTGGGGCAGGGGGGTGGCACCAAATGATCTCCAGAGGTCCCTTCCAACCCCCACCATGCTGAGAGTCTGGGTTCTGTGACACTGCAGAATAAACCCCTTAATTTTTTTCAGTTAAAAAGCCATTTAAAATAATAACCTCCTAGGTTTATTACTGATGAATAAAAGCTTGTCTTCAAAAGTTTCCAGCTATGTCGCAATAAAAATTCCGGATAATACGAAATGATGCAGGAATTTCCAGCTGGCCAACTCTTTCCTTTCCACGTGGGCTGAGGTGGCCCTGGGGCAGCCAGTGCGAGAGCTCAGAGCCCCTCAGCCCTTGTCTGTGCGTTGCTCGGTGAGCTGAACCTTGCAGCTTGAATTTCTATCCTCTCTCCACTAGAGGGAATTTTAAACCAGATCTTTTTTTAGGATTAAAGTCCCGTTTTCAGGGAGTTAAAAAGCGCTCCAAGCAGGATGCTGCCGCGTCTGGGTGCACAGGAGCACCGGTCCTGCTGTAAGGCACAAGATTTTCTCTGCATCCTGGTTGATTGCAGTTCATCACAGGGACAAGCTCAGCTGAGAGATGAACAACAGAAAAAGTTCCTTCATTTTTTGAGGGCTCAGCTTTGCTGTCCCTCTGCCTATGGGGAAGAGCATCCCAGCTCTCCCGTGGCTGGGATCTCTGTATCCCACAGGGCTCTGCTCCCGGCCAGCATGAGCTGAGAGCTCAGGTTGAGCTTCCAGCTAAATTCTGAACATTGGAGCATCTCAGAGAGCTGCTTGTTTGTCAGGAGCAGAGCTGGGAGGGCTGGTGTCTGGAGCTGCCCACGTGTGATAACAACAGGGGGAATGGTTCAGTCTTATCTGCAGGCAGAAGATGCACCTCAGTAGCCAAAAGAATAAATTTGAATGGACACAGTCCAACCCCTCCTTTGGTGTTTGGGACAGACGGGTGATCTCAAGCAATTGAATTACCCAGCTTAACAAATTACCACTCTCTAGCTGAGCCTCTTTAATTAACCACATGCACAGACCCAGCCCAGCACTAATGTGACATCAAATATTTAGCCCTTCAACTACCGTGACCGGTAATACCTGCTTTACTGGAGCACTTGATCACACTCATTTCAGTCAGATCAGTGTGAGCACCCTCACCCCAGCATCCCTGGGCACGGTGCAGGGAGGGATGCTGGGCTTCTAGCACCACGAGGACGTGCAGAGGGCTGGGTTGTCAGGCTCAGAAGACTCAGCCCCTGCCTCAGGAAACCAAACCGAACCAAAAAGCTGCAGAAATGCTACAAAACCCCTGGCAGGGTGTTCTGTGGCAGGGGGTTAAGTGTTATCACATCTCAGCTGCTTGGTTATGTCTCACGAAGTCCTGATCCCAGCCCTTGTATTCATGTCAGGTTGGGGGATCAGGTTTACAGTGAGCCAGAATAATGGTGTTCACAAAGGGTTTTATCAGGCCTTAATATAGCCGTTGAAAAATGCGTTTCAAGGTCTTTGCTACACGCAGAGTTAATTGAGAAAAGCTATTGCAGTTTCAAGTGATGCTCTCACTTAAATCAAGTTCACTTTCATGTGCTGATGTGCCCTAAATTACTCCGGTGCAGATCCCCAGCCAGGCAAGGCTCTGTAGCAAGGGCCTGATGTTCACCAGTTATGAAAGAGACTGGCAGAGAGTTTTCCTGCTGGTATTTTCAGAGGAAAAGCAGAAACTGAGGGGCAGCACTTACCTCCCTAAGGTGTTGAAACGGCAGCAGGGAACCTCTGGGCCCATAGCTGTGTTTTCTGCAACTCAGAAAAGCTCTCGGGTGTTTCCCCACCCAAGTGGCTCAGGCAGTGAACTGGGAAAGTGAAACAAGCACCAGCAAGAGGCAGTGGTGGTCTCTAGCAGACTGGGTGCCTCTTATTCCTGGGGCAGGATGGGGTAACCCTTTCCTGAGCACCCTCTGGCTGGCTCAGCCTCTTGAAGGAGTCATAACCTGCCTTTCCCTGCTGAGCTGGCAGGGAGAAGGGTTCAGGGTCCTTCCCAAGGGCTCCTGCAGCTTCAGGGGGATCTGTGGAGCCCTTGGCTGGCCCAGGGCTCAGGAATACAAATCCAGGTGTTAGGGAAGGCATTGGTCAGCCTGGGAGGTTCTTATTGCTGGTGATGATGAATAAAAATGGTACCAACTGACTTGGATTTTCAGTGGCAGGAGTTTTTCACCCTAATTTATTAATTCAAGGTTTCCACAAGACCTGCAAAGCAGCATCAGCTCTAAACCTGCATTTATTTCTTGACTTTTGTTCAGTTCAGCCCAAGATTAGATTCTCTGAGAAACTTACAGTGTTTTTGTTGTTCTTTTATGGAAATGCCTTTTTTCACTAGGAGGGGAAACTTCAGTGACTGCTTCTTTTTGGTCAAAATATTTTTTTCTGAGAACTGTGAATCTGTCAGAATGCATCAAAACAAAGCTTTGACAAGTTTTTGTTAGGAGCAAAGCTGTGGCTTTTGTCTGTGTTTCTTTAGTCATGGCAGAAATAGAAAGTGAAAAGGTGAAAGAACAAAGGAACCGGAGGGAATTCCTACCAAAGGGAAAAATAAAGGTAAAGATTCTGCAGAAAACCAAGGTTTTCTTGAAGAGGAACAACAACATTTGGAAGATATTACAAATGTGGCCATATTTTTTTCATTTATTTGTTCTGAATTGCAGATCCTTTTCTTGAGTTCACAGCTCTCACCTCGCTATTACTCTTATTTAGCACCTCTGCCTGTGTTTTCTCAGTGAGTCATTCCAAGGATGTCTCTTTATCTTTGTTTTTTCCCCGGATGCAGAGATGTGTGAGCCAAGTGTCTGCTGCCTCTTGCGGCACCCTCTCCAGGAGGCTGCAGCCAGATGAAGGCAGCAGATGCTTCCCATCAGAGCATCTTTCAGGCAGGGACAGCAGGTGGACCACAGGAGAAATGCCATAGCCAGTCCTGATGCCCTTCTCTGGTGGCTTTCATGGTTGGCTCCTCAGCAGCTGGGGTGCTTCTTACTGTGGTGGCTTTCCCCTCAGCATGGTGGTCCACTCAACCTTGTCCTGGCATCTCCAGGAGCTGTTTCCATCCAGCTGCAAAGCCTGGAAGGGATGAAGCACAACAGCTGCTGCTGGGACTGATGCTCAGCCACGTTTTTCTCCCTGACAGCATCTGCACCAGAGAGTAGGAAAGGTGGGGATGCAACAGGAGTAGCTCTGCTTGCAGGTAACAAAATGAGCATCTCTGAGTTGCTTTGAAGGCAAAGCTTGAAGTCTGAACGAGCTGCAGGGTGACAGAACTTTGCTGTCTTTATGAGTCTGCCTCTCATATATGCCAGCTGCTAAAAATGACTTATTTCTTCTTAGAAAGCTGTCCCTTGGCAGAGCCTCGCTGCTGATGGCGGGACTGGTTTATTTCAAGGCAATGCAGCCGAGCCACGGTCACTACCTGCCTTGTCATTGTTGAGCTGCAGATGCCTGCAAGAGGATCTCAAGGGAAAAAAGGGCTGTGAAATATCTTGTGCTGCTTGTGTGCTGCCCTGGAGTTCAAAGAGGTGTCATCTGAGCCACGCAGACCTCATCCAGTTTCAGCTTTCTGACCTTTGCTCGGGGTTCTGCAGAGTAAGTGTAGAACAACCCCACTTAAATCTCGGGTGTAAATCCCCCCAGATGAGCACAATCAGCAGATGGTAAATGCCAGGATGTCTCCCTGGACTATTCTGGTGAACGAGTTGATGGGCAGAGACACGGTTCAAGCAAATGGGAGGGCATTTTGGGAGGGAGGGAGAGAGTTCTGGATTAGAAATGTGACTTGTATGAAGACAGGGTTGTGGTTTGGTGTCCTCCAAGGGCTGGTGTAAGTAGAAAAAGGAGTCTGTTGCTGGCTTTGTGCTGAATCAGAAGAGGATTCTCCTTTACAACAGAGCTCCATCCAAGGGCACTGGATTACTGCAGCATTCCCCACAGCCTCCTGGTGATCCAAGGATACATTGAGCACAGACACGGAGCTGCTCTGCCAGAGCTCCTGATACCTGGACAGGCTCCAGCTCTGACCCCAGCAGCTCTGTGAGTGCCAGGAAAGCAGAGCAGAGCCCAACTTCATACGTGTCACAAGGGGCACGTCTGCTGGAAGCAGCTCACCACACACCACGCTCTGACAGACAGACAGACAGACAGACAGACAGACAGACAGACAGACAGACAGACCTCCAGGGATGGTTTGAGTTTCCCCAGACCACAACAATTCATAGAGATTGTTCAGGGAAAGACCGAGGGAGATCTGAGAAGGAGGGATCAACTGGAGAAGGCTCTGGCTGCCAGTTCCCAGGATGGAAAAACCCAGCAGCTTAGGCTCACAGAGACACTCCGGCTGTTGGAGGTGCTGGTGCCAGTTCACGTCAGTCACTGGGAGTTGCTGTTGCCCCGTGTTCCCTTTCAGCTCGGAGATCAAAGCCCATTCCCTTAATTCATTTGTGTGGCTGCAGTCAGGTCCCCGCGGAATCCCAGATCCCGGCAGGAGGAACAATGTGTGAGATGAATGGAGTGAAGGAGCCCCGGGGGGGAAGCGTGTCCCTGACATTGGGATGACAGCCTGATGGATCACAGCCAGGGGCTGGGCATCTTCAAACACATGCCAACCTGCCCGGGAGCCACGGCTTCTTATTAAAAAGAAATTAAGATGATAAAAACAAGTGGGATTTTCCAGCTCCTGCCCACTCGCATTTCACGGCCCGGAAAATAACTAGAAAACATTTTATTTCCACAAAAGTCTGTGTGGTTCAGAGTCTGACCCAGTTTTAGAGATAAGGCTCTTGTCTCAAATATCAGCTGGAGATCTAGAACACCACCAGATCTTGCATTCTGATTTAAGGTCAGTTCTGTTCCAATGGCCAAAGGCAAAAAACTTCAATAATAACACCCTTCATTTTATTTTATGGCAAATTAATTAGGAGTTTGATCTGGTTTTAGGGCAGGACACCAAGTGGATTACAGGAGAAGCCGGATTCTTTAATTAAGGCCATTTTTCCATTTTTTCTTTTGTTCAAGTTCAAGCTTTGCTGGCAGGGAGAGGGGGGATGGGAGCAGCTCTGGCCGGGGTGNTTTATTTAGATTCCGATGCTTAATCTGCTACTGGCTGGTTGTGTGGAAAGCCTGAGCCCCCCTCCCTCTCCTACATCAATTTATAACCAGAGCCGTCATCTCCTCTCCTCCTCCCAGAGCTCCCACACGCATTCCCTGGGATTTATTCTGCAGAAAATGGGCACAGCTCGAGTTCAGACCCTCCGGCACCTCCTGCTCCCAGACCATCCTGGCAGGCATCCCGCCCTCCATCTCTCCTCTCTCGGGTTAACTGGCACTCAGAGACAGAAAGAGCAAATCCAGGCACCCAGGGAGCAGGATGGGGAACGACAGGAGGCTGTCGCTGCTCCTACTCGTCCTTCTCAACCCCAACACCAGACCCTCATGGAGGGTGGGGACAGGGAAACTGGGAGGATGCTCCATGGTCACCAGCAAGGTCTGGTTGGGACAGCATTCAACCATCAGCAGAAGTGGCTGCAGATGGGGATGATGAGGAGCTGTTAGCACCCGGGGGAGGGGTGTCTGTGCTCATTAGGGAGGCCTGTGCTCATTAACAGCCTCATGGTCACACCCCACACAGGGGTATTAAAGCATCTTGCCCCCACTGTCACCTCTCCCCATTGCAGGGGTCAGCTGGTGTCTAGGAGAAAAACCAGGTAGGCAGCAAGGTTTGTCTCGGAGGGGGAGGGCAGCTGGGCCAAGCTCATGCCATCTTGGCATGTGAAAAGAGGGCAGAAGAAAGTGGCACAGCCTGTGGCTCTGGGCTGGTGTCTGGGAGAGGCAGGTGGGGCAGTGACTGGAGCAGGAGCCCCCGTGTCCCAACCTTTGTTCTAGCAACGTGAGCTCTCTGTGCTCTGCTAGCAGGAGGGATTGCTGCTGTGCTGCTGCCAGGCAGTGCTGGTGTCTCCCCATCTTGTACATGGTGGGCTTTTCCATTTGCTTTTCCTTTGCTCCAGTGTTTTATGGTAGAGAACCCTCTCCTACTCCTCAGTTAATGGATATTTTCCTTTGCAATTTCCTACCCTTATTGCTCCCTGTAAGGGAGGTGTGGACACATCAGTGATAAGATCCTTAACTCGTGGCAGGTCAAGCAGCTGCTTGGGCAGCAGATTCCTCCAGGGGGATTCTCTTATCCCTGCAGCATCTGCTGTTAAGGGCCCCATTTCTCAGGGATGGGCAACTGAGGCTGAAGAGCCTGTGCAGGGAAACCTGTGATGCACTCAAGAGCTACACAGAGCACTGTAAATTAATTGTAGAATCCCTCTGCTTACAAGAGACCTTGGAGCTCATAAAGTCCAACTCTCCTCCAGCACTGCCAGGGCACCACTGCCCCATGGCCCTCAGCACCACAGCTCCAGGGCTTGGAAACCCCTCCAGGCATCACAGGGACTGCCCCCCCCTGCCCTGGGCAGCCTGGGCCAGCCCTGGGCACCCCTTCTGGGGAAAAAAATGTTCCTCAGCTCCAACCTAAACCTCCTCTGGGGCAGCTTGAGGCCAGTTCCTCTTGTCCTGGTGCTTGTTCCTTGGGAGCAGAGCCTGACTCCCCCCTGGCTCCAACCTCCTGGCAGGGGGTTGTAGAGAGCAAGGAGTACAGCTCCTGTGAGAAAACAATACAGCTAGAAGAAGTTTGCACTGCATGTACCATTTTTATTTTCACATATATATATTACATCATTTCAAAACAGAATATTTGTGAAAGAAACGTGGTTTGTGTTTGGTTGGTTTTTTTTCCTTCAGGTAAAAGCAACCCCTGGTGTTCCCCACAGCCCCTCTGCTTGCCATTTAAAGATGACCTGCAGACAGAGCTTGCTCCTTATCTCCCTGCTGCTACTGGAACCACCTGTGCCCTTTCCTTTCCCTGGAAAGAGAAGTTGTTTACCAGTCCCTCCCCTCCAGAGTCAGTGCAAAACATGTTTTATTGCTCCATCATACGCCCCGTCCCCTTCCTGCAATGCTGGGAGAAAAGGAGGCCTCCTGGAGGGGTGGAGGAAGGAGCTGGGCAAGGAGCAGCCTGGAACACCACGGAGTGCCACACACTTTGCTACTGTGAAAAAGGTGAGGAAGAACATAATAATGATAGTGTGCTTTCAAGTATACGTGTAAAACCCATCACACAGCTTCACAGAAGGCTGCCACCAGTCCTGGCCGTGCAGAGACCAGTTTCTCTGGGGCAGTGGTGGGCCCTGGAGCACTCAGGGGTTGGTGGTGAGGGAGGCTGGAGGGGAGAGGTGGCTCTGACAAGCAAACAGCTTGGGCAGATTCCTCCCCTCAAAAGGAAAGAGCTGGGAGAGTGGGAGTAAAGAAAGTCCTTGGGCTCAATCAATGATACTCTACCCCCCCTTTTCTTTTTGCTGCACCCATTATAACCTGAATGAGATTGTTCTTCCTGGCCTCCCAAACACAGATGCTTCTGCTTGAGCAGAGTTGTCTGGACAACTCCCTGTGCCACCTTCCCTTAACAGCTCTCCTGGGGTAGCCTCTTGCACAAAGAAATCCCCACCAACTGCACTTTTTCTTCCCTGCACCCCACGATAGGCAGGGAGCTGGCAGAGAGAGGGCCAAGGAACCATGATGCAGAGCTCGTGGCCTCGAGTGGAGCTCTGATCAGCTGCCCTGACTTGCAACCACGTGCAGTCCCTCCACCCTCTCTGCAGCCTTCCCTGGGCTCAGCTGCTGAAGCCATCCCATCTGGTGATGGAAAGGGCACATAAGCTTTCCTTTGGTCCCCCTTCCTATCCCTCTAGGGGTGAGCAGTCCAAGCAGGCACTGGTACCAGTGGGTGCAGCTAAGCTGTAGGCATCAGAGAGCCAGTCCTTCCTCAGATGCAGCCTCAGCCTGGGGCTCTGGTGCTAGAGAAGTTGGCTCAGCAGCTGGCACCCAACCCTGGGGTGGCTCAGGGAGCCTTGCTTTGAGTGGGGGTGAGACCCAAATGATTGGGTTTCCAACCCAAATGATTCAGTGACCAACCCTCCCCCTGGGAGCTGCCATCTCCTCACTCTTCCTTCACTTTGCAGATTCCTGTGCCCACCAGGGGAAGAAGCCAAAGCCCTGGGTGTGCCCCAGGAGCACCACAGTGCTTAGGAGGGTGACAGCAGGGAGACCCTGCTCTTCAGTGCATCAGATGGGCTTGCTCTTGTACATGGTACAAGATGGGCTTGGGCTGGTGGTTAATTGAGGCTTAGACTGGTTAAAAATAGTAGCTGATCAGGGCTTTAATCCTGCAGAATAAAGTGGCTGATTCAGCCCTGTAAGGAAGTTTGGGGTTACATGAAGAATGTGGTTTTAACTAAAGCTCTTCCTTCTATAGCAGAGACCTACTTATTTATTTTTGGTAGAAATGACTCCTGGCACTGCCAGTTCCTGAGCAAAAGCCTTCTGCATCTAGTCCAAGTGGCCTGGGGTACCTTGTCCAGGCCCCTGCCCAAAGTGGGGCTTCGAGGTAGACTCCTGCTGCAGCTCTTCCACCCACCCTGCAAAGAGCATCAGCTTCTGGGGAGGGCCAAGCTGCCTCATCTCGGTCTGCTCTGATCTCAGCAAGCTCTAGCTTGTTCCCCTGAAGCCCTCTGCACTCTCCCCAGCAGCAGTCCAGTATAAACCAGTGATGCCTGCCTTGGCTCTGGGTCAGAGCATGGTGCACACCCACAGCTCTGGGTGTGCAGAGCACAGCTGATGGATCCTGAGGTCACCTGCACAAAGAGGGGGACACAGAAGGGTTTTTTTTTCCCCTTCTGTGGAAGCTCAGCACCTCTCTGCCCTTGGAGACAGCACCCAAGTGGCTGTGCCTGCAGTGCTGTTGCCATCCAGTGACAGGACACAGTACTACAGACCAGTTGCCCATTCAAAGTCCCAGTTCAAGCTTTTTTCCACTTGGCCAACCAGCACCAGGAAGGCTGGGAGAGGTGAGAGCAGAGGGAGATGATACACTTGATATCCTGAGACAATCCTCCCTGTAAATCCCCTGAGAAAATGGATTAAAAAAAACGGATAAAGTGGAAACTTTCATTTGCTACAGCACCTATTTGAACAATTCTCTTATCTGCCCTGGTACCCCAGACTAAAGCTCGATCATCTGCCATCAAGCTGAAAAATGGTCTTTAAATAAAGTCTGTCAGCCTTACAGATGGATTTGGTTTGCAAGGTGAAACCCTTTAGCTGGAAGGTGAGAATAAATTACGAGCAGCAAGGCTTTTTGTCCAAGCAAAAGCTCTCTCCAACCTGTTAGAGCTCTTGGAGCATGTCAGTGAAGTAGTGAATAAAAGCTGATCTGCTGTTTTCTTTCCAAGGTCCTGTGAAAAAAAAAGTCCTGCTGGAGACCCAACCAAACCAGAGCCCTGGTCTGGAGGACAGTGACACATCAATCACGTGGCTGATGAAAATAACAATTAGTAGTTCATTTTCCTTGTGGCAAAAAGGCTCCATCTGGTGGTGTTTTCACCCAGAAAAGAAGGTAAGGAGTGGGGATGGGGAAAGTGCAGAGGATACTAAGTGGGTTAGACTGGCTCACACCAGAGAAGAGTCTTGGGAGCTTTGAGGAGCTCTCGAGACAGCGAGCAGGTGGCAGGATGGTAAATGAAGTTGTGTGTGGATAAGCCCAAAGAAATGTGCTTGCAAGGGGCAGAGGAGCTGGGTGGGCATTCAGCTGCTCAGGGAGAGTCAGCACAGCCCCAGAACCTGAGCACAGACAAATCCACTGCAGATTTGTGCTGCTCAACAGGGAAAAAAACAAAATAACTAAGATATATATATATATATAATATGAGGAATATTATAGCAAGTATTTTAATGCCTTTCTATCAAGCACAGTCCAGAGCACTCCATCAGGGAAAGGGATGCTGCAGAAACAGTCAGGGTCAAAATCATCACAGAGAGACCCTGATATGGAAATAGGCTGAAAGATTTGTTATTCTTACATCAAAAGAGGTGGGAACACGAGGGATGGAAGTGTTCTAAAGTGATGGCTGGTCCTGCTGTGCCTCTGCAGCTGCAAGAAGGGATCCAAGTGTCCTGCCTGGGTGCTTGGACAGGGTGTATAGTAACAAGCTTGAACTGCAGCAAGGGACAAACTGGGAGCAGGGGGAAGGAGAGGGAGTCTCTGTGAAGGTGAAGATTAAAGTAGGAATTGGTGATATGGGGAAGCAATACTGGAGGGTTTTCAAACCAGGTTAGACAGCTGTCTGCCAGGGATGCCTGGGTCACAGTGGGGAGATGAGTGCCTCTTGGGGTCTCTCTGACCCTCTTGGGGTGGTCACCACAGCTAGTGACCCCAGGCAGGGCTGCAGGTGAGCTGGGCTCTGCCCTGGTTTGAGGATCCCCAAGTTACAGAGCTGGGTAGGAGCACTGTCAGTTGTGGTCACTCAGACTGGTTTGCAGTTGCAATACCAGGGAGCTCTCAGCTCCAGCTGTTGTGGAAAGGCCCCAGAGGGCAGGAGGGCTCAGGCTGTGCAGGGCTATGACACCACAGCTCCTTGTCCCAGGCTCCAGACCAGATGGGATCTGTCTGTGTTAGGAGAGGAGCCCAGCCATAGGACCACTGCTCATTTCCTACCTCTGAGGTCCCTTCAGCTCCCTCCCCCAGCTGGCTGACCTGCTCTAGGAGATGGGAGATGCTGGAGTAGGGTGAGTTTGGCTCAGACAAGGGCCAGTCACAGTTTCAAGCCTTAGTCACCTGGAGTATAAAGAACAGAGCAAAACCACGTGGTCCATGATGGGACACTCTCCCTATTTTGTAAAAGCCAGCAAGATCTGGGATGGGAGAGTGGAGCTTCCTTCCTTCCCCCCCAAATGATGCTCAAGCACAAACAGAACAAGGTCAAGTCCCTTTCCAAAGATGCTGTGCCCAGGAGAGCCTGGCTCTGCTCTCTGGATAACCTGGGGCTTCACCAAGCATTCCTGCACCACCCTGCCCTGCTGAGCTCAGAAGGCAAAGAGCTGATGCAGGGATGGGATGCAGCTCCACTGCCTCCCACTCAGAGCAAGTCAGGTCAACTGGTCTTGCTTAGGCTGCTCATTTGCCAGCATCCAAGTCTGCAGAGTGGAAGTCCCCAGCAGGACTGTGGGGAGGGCAGCCAGGCTGCCTACACTGACCATGAGTCAAAACACAGCTTTTTAGTGTTTGGAAACCTGCTGGTGCTTCCTCATCTGCTGGCACAGAGCCTTGGGGGGCTGTGAGGCTGCACCCCAGCACCTGCATCAGCCATGGGAGAGCTGCAGGTCTCCAGGTTCAGACTGTGGCAGGGAAAACCTGCTCACCAGTGCTGCCAGGTGTCACCTTTGGTGGTCAGAGGACAGGTAGTCGGAGTGTTTTGTGAGAAAGGGGTAGGGATGTTTGTTAAAAGGAAGGAGAAGACTCAAGTACTTGTGCTCAGGAGCAGAGGGAAGGTGAAAGCAAGCCCCACTTGGGCTAACACTTGCCCCTCCAGTGACTTACAGATCACAATTGCAGCAACTAAGGCTGCAATCCCTCTCCAAATGCAGGCATGGTCTGGGCTAGAACCCAGGGAGCTCTGCACCTGCCCCTCAGAGTGGACAAGTCCCCTGTGCTCACACACAAGCTGGCATGATCACAAGACAGTTGTTCCTCCAGACTCTTGGCTCCAGAGGAGCCTGTTCTGCCTCGCTGCTGCCTGCCAGGAGTGTCACAGCGATGCTCTGTCCCCAGCAGCTAAGTGAGGCATAAATCAGACAGCAAAGTTCAGCCTTTTCCCCCCTGCACTGCTTCTCTCCATAGCTCCTGGTGGTGTTTGCATAGATGGCAGAGACTTTGGGCCCTGTGGTGGGAGGGTCACAGGTCCAAGCTGCTCTCTTTCTCTCTCTCAGAGGTTCCTTGAATCCCCCCCTCTCTTGGGAGACGTCAACGCAGAGCAGAGTTTTCAGAGCGAGCTTGGCCAGACCCTCCCTCCCCACCCCAGCCTCTGCCCCCACGTCAGGGCCTGAAGAAGCGTCGTACCACTAAATGCCCCACCATGACCAGGGCCACCACCACCAGCATGTACTTCATGTAAACATTGTCCAGCTCGAGCGCAGCCACCTGACGGGGGAGAAACAGAGAACGAGCAGAGCACGTTAGATCCACCCGGGCCAACCCCGGCAGTGCCCGGGCTGCACCTCGGCAGGGCTGCCCACCCCTGACTCCCCCCCCCAGCACGTCCTCGTGCTCCCTGGGCTCACCCATCCTCCCTGCTGGGCGATCCACTGGGCGATGTGGTTGCGGAGCATGAAGTCGGTGACGCAGCGGGCGATGCGGCGGAGGAAGCCGGGGATGCCCTGCTGGTAGACGTGGAGGGCCATGTGGTACCCGAAGCTCAGCAGGGCGATCACGCGGCCCCAGTTGATGCCGCTCTCGAACAGGCTGAAACGAAGCCCAGGGTCCAGTTAAACCAGTGCTGTGATCAGCTTGGGCCTCCCTGATCTCTGGAGCGGGCTGGCTGCAGGGCAGGGGATGCTGTGCTGGTCATTGATGGTCCCACGGACCCTGTGGTCTCAGCCAGGGGCGTTAGGGGTGTCATAGATTCATAGAATAGTAGGGAAAGGACCTAGAAGATCAT
>VYZU01082310.1:0-16386 GCA_013401355.1 Ceyx cyanopectus | reverse complement strand
CTGCAAATCCCTCTGCTCAATAACTGGTTTTGAGAGCAGCTGCTGCACGTGGTGTGGAGCACAGCTGAGAGAGCCATATGGATTTTTAATTCCTAGGAGTTATTACTCAGTGCTAGCAGTAGATCCGAGCCCACGCCTGCCTTAATGGAGTCATTAGACTTGCCAATCCTGCCTTAGAAAGGGCTATTGTCAGAGCTGATCGGAAGCAGAGGGAAGGTTTGGAGGAGGAGAGGCTCTCACTGCAGGGAACAGGGAACATCACTAGTTATTTTGGGTTTTTTTGTAGGTAGCTCAGTGGTTTTTACACCTGGAGGAAGTTTCTTCTGTGTTAGTAGCAGATGATGTGTGTTGTGTCCTGCCCTGAGAACACTTTACACTGCTGGGTGTTCCAACAAATGAGGGAAAACCCCTCTGCATTTCCAGGAGAAATCAATTTTGGGAGAGGCAATACCTGTGAAATCATTTCTCAGGGAGCTTTCCTAAGGCAACCCCTAAACATGAGATTCTTTTACTTTACCCTCAAATAGGTGGCCCAAGGAGAGTCAGAAGATGCATCACCATGGGATCCTGAGTGGAATTGTCTTTAATCCCAGGAAAAGCTCCAATCCTGCTGTTTGCAAGCTGCAGAAGAGAAAACACAGCAGTGCTTTAATGTAGCAGCTCTAGCTCCCCATCTATCACTCGAGTGCATGGTATTGAGTGTGCTCCAGATTGCACAAATAAATCTGAGGAGCTCTCTGGGTCTTTTAACCCCATAGAAAACGTTGGAAAACTCTTCACCTTATGACACTTATCAGGACTGTAAAATCCAAAAGGAATTCTAGGAAATCTGCTGCTGGCTGCCATGGAAATGGAGCAGGTTAATTTAAAGGAATCAGGATCACAGAAAAGCAAAAAAAGGAATTCGAGGGTTTGGGGTGGGTTTGGTTTTTTTGTCTATGTCAAACAATTAGCTCAGAACAACCTGCTCCATTTTTAGCCATCTCGGGCTGTTTCCATGGCAGCAGGAGCTGGATTCCTACAACTGTTGCCAATTCTGGATGTAAATGGTGCTGCCCATTGTGTCAGCAGCACCAACAGACGTCTCAGCCTCCTTTCAGTGTCACAAAGCTGGTGGTTTTAGTTGGTTATTATTAATTTAGGAGGATTTTGGTGCTGTTTGAGAGGCAGAAGACAAGTTTGTTGTAGGATCTGTGCACTACCTTGAGCCCAGACTCAGGGTATCTGTTTAAAACCAGCTGCAGAAGGTCTCATGTCAAGCTCTGCTGCCTCACAAGCTCCTGATGGGAAGATCCTCCACATCCATTGCTGCTTAGGGATCAGATCTGGGCTGTGTCGAGGGCTCTGGTGTCACCTGAAGCTGCTGTGGGTCTCATACTCACTCATCTCCCTCCTTCTGACCCCACAGAATGAGAATGGCACAACAGCATCCCCAGGGCAGAGCTCTCTGCTGCCAGCCCTCAGTGTGAGACCTGCCTATGGGGAGTGGAGCTCCAACCCCACTGCCTGGGATGCTGCCCGTGGAATCAAAACCATTGCTCTGGCTGGAAGAAGAAACTTCCAGAGCATCCCAGAGTCATTTTGGTTGGGAGAGAACTTGCAGCTCATGGAGTCCAACCCTCCCCCAGCACTGCTAGGGCACCACTGCCCCGTGTCCCTCAGCACCACAGGTCCAGGGGGGGCTTGGAAACCCCTCCAGGGGTCACTGAGACTCCACCCCTGCACTGGGCAGCCTGGGACAGCCCTGCAGGGGAAGAAATTGTCTCTCAGCTCCAACCTCAACCACCCTTGGGGTGACTTGAGGCCAGTTTTTCCTTGTCTTGTTCCTTAGGAGCAGAGACCGACCTCCCCTGGCTGCAGCCTCCTGTCAGGAGCTGTCAGAACCAGAAGGTCTCCCCTGAGCCTCCTTCTCTCCAGGCTCAACCAGCCCAGGTCCCTCAGCTGCTCCTCCCCACACTCCTGCTCCAGACCCTTCTCCAGCTCCATTGCCCTTCCCTGGGCACACTCCAGCCCCTCAGTGTCCTGCTAGGCGTGAGAGGCTCAGAAATGACCCCAGGATTCGAGGCGCAGCCTCCCCAGCGCCCAGAGCAGGGAGCCGCTCCCTGAGGCGCCAAACCCCGCAGCGTCCCCTCCCCTCACAGCGCCTCCCAGAACCCCCCGCGCCGGGCTCCCCTCACGAATATGCAAATTACCCCGCTGCTCGCGGTCGTGATTGGCCGGCAGCCTTCGACTCAAGCCACACCCCCCTCCGCGAGACCGGCCGTTGAGGGGAGGAGGCGGGAAAGGCGGCGCTCGAGTGGCGTCACGCGCATGCGCCCACTGAGTGACGCCGGCGCGTCCTCTCGTTGCCATAACAACACCCCACCCCGCCCTCGGGTCTGTTATCCAATCAGAGCCCTTCCTGCCCGCCGGGCCCAATGGAGCGGCGATATGTTAATAAAGGGGCGGGGCTAAAAGGGTGGGTTTGTCCAATCAGAAAGCCGGAAAGGGCAGAGGGTCTGCTCCCCGCAGCCGCGCGCACAGGGCCTCCCCTCGGAGCGTCAGCACCGCGGAGGCTCCGGCCTGGCCCGGCCGGGGAAGAGTCGGGCGCGGCCCGGTTTGAGCTCCGCGGTGCCCGCGGCCCGAGCTCCGGGATGCCCCCGGCTCTAGCGAGGGCGGCTCTGGGATGTGGCGGCCGCTTCAAGGCCGCTCCTGGCAGCCGGTCCCGGCGGGCGTTGAGTTAACGCCGAGCCCCGCGTGTAAAATAAAAGATCCTCCGAAGTCCCCCTGTGGTCCTGGGTGTGTCTGGGGCGTTGTCGAGTCTTCTCCCGCCACGGAGGCCGTTTGCGGTGCCCCTTGGAACGGGGGAAGCCGAACGGGGTTCTCCCGGGGGGGTCCCAGCGGTCACCGGAGTCTAGAAATCCAAAGTTTTCTCGTCGGTGCGGCTCGTTTTGCAGAAAGTTTGGCCGCTTGTCCCCGAAGCCGCCCCTGCGGGGATGCAGTTGGCTCCAGGCGGGTGTCCCAGTCCTTGCAGTGGCTTCTTTACTGTCCCCAGCGTCCCTTTGTTGCTCTGACACTTGCTCCCTGCGCTGTCCCCGGCGCTGAAAAGCTGATTTGTGATCGCTCCGCGTATTTCTCCCCCAGTGACCGAAGTTAGGCAAGCGGTCAAAAACTTAACATGTCTGGGAGCTCTTGCCAGTGATTTCTGGATTGGTGCCTCGGGAGGAGAACGCGGAGAAGGGCTGAGAATGGCTCCGTTCCCAGCCCAAAGAAAGCATCAGTCACAGCCCAGTTCCAGGAATCTTTTGTTTTTCACCGCTGCTCAGAACTATCAATGGAATCGTTTGTTGTGGCGGTGATTGCCGGCTACTGTGGAGCTTCTGAAGAGGAAAGAAAATGTTTTGCTTGGACTCGTTGGTGGCTAATCGCCCAGATTATTATCTAAAGCGGGCGGCATTCAGCGGCAATCCACCTTGACTGGCTGCCCAGGCCTCCCTCGGAGTCCCGACAGAAACTCCAGCTCTTCATTCCCTCGAAATCTCTTCTCACTCCAGCTCTTCATTCCCTCGAAATCTCTGCTAACTCCAGCTCTTCATTCCCTCAAAATCTCTTCTCACTCCAGCTCTTCATTCCCTCAAAATCTCTTCTCACTCCAGCTCTTCATTCCTTCAAAATCTCTTCTCACTCCAGCTCCTCATTCCCTCGAAATCTCTGCTAACTCCAGCTCTTCATTCCCTCAAAATCTCTTCTCACTCCAGCTCTTCATTCCCTCGAAATCTCTGCTAACTCCAGCTCTTCATTCCCTCAAAATCTCTTCTCACTCCAGCTCTTCATTCCCTCAAAATCTCTTCTCACTCCAGCTCTTCATTCCTTCAAAATCTCTTCTCACTCCAGCTCCTCATTCCCTCGAAATCTCTGCTAACTCCAGCTCTTCATTCCCTCAAAATCTCTTCTCACTCCAGCTCTTCATTCCCTCAAAATCTCCTCTCACTCCAGTTCTTCATTCCCTCGAAATCTCTGCTAACTCCAGCTCTTCATTCCCTCGAAATCTCTTCTCACTCCAGCTCCTCATTCCCTCGAAATCTCTTCTCACTCCAGCTCTTCATTCCCTCAAAATCTTTTCCCTCTGCACTTCTTCCCTCAGAAAATTGACCCTGGAGGAGTGAGATCTGTAGAAAAATATTGGCTAAGAACCTGAGCAGGGCAGTGAAGCTCTTCCCAAACAATTCCCTTCATTCTCAGTGTTTTCCTGCAGAGTAAACCCTTTGTAAGCCCCAACTTTCTTCTTGGCATGATTCTTTTTTGCCTATCAGATTTAAATTCTCTTATTTCCAGAATATTAGAAGCCACTCCTGAATATTAGGCAAAGATTAAAGGGCTGGGCTACAGAAAATCAAATCATTTTCTCTCTTAAAATTACTGCTGGAAAAGAAATGAGGGAAAAGTAAGAAACTGGCTCATTTTCCTTTCATCTTACAATGTTTTTCTGCTCCTATTTGCTGTTACACCAGACTCTGGCTGCCAGGGCAGGGGCATCTTCATCACCAAACCCGAGGGTGGGACCTGCTCTGCCAGCTCCACACCCCGAGGGTGCTCCCCCCATGTGTTTCAAGGTTTCTTCTCTCTCATCCAGCTGGTGTTTTCATGCCCAGCTCAGCCTTGCCATGGGTTGGTCACTCGGCCACCAGTAGCACCCACTGGGCACAAGCTGGGTCACTGGTGACTGAAACTTCTCCACTTTACATGTGGTTCTGCCAGCTCTTGTTCAGAAATGACTTCAGGGCATCCAGGTTAGGTGACTGAACCAGGAAAACTTGGTTTTTCCAAACTCCCCCCCAAGTGAAGGAGCACTTCAGGAGGTGGTCAAGCTGGAGCACAGAGCCAGGCTCTGGTCTGATCAGTGCTGGGGGGGGTCACACACCCCAGTAAGAGACATTCACCGTGTCTCTCCCACCTCAGCACCAGGCTGGAGTGTGGCAGCAGCACATCTGGCACAGCAGGGAGTTCAGTGGGCACAGCAGCCAGGCTTGGCACCTTTACCGCAGCAATTAGGGAGCTCCCAGAGTTGTCCAAGTGTTGGCAGCAAGTTCTGGCTTCGTGTTCTTCTTCCCAGCCTTTTCTCTTGGGAGATTGAAGTTCGATCTGGTGCTGGTGCCATCCTGTGACCCTCCCAGGGTATTTGTCTCTAGTGAGGGCCTTAAATATTTTGCTATTTCAGCAGCCTCTGCCCTTCTGCTTGGTAAATAAACAAGCCCATTAGCAGAAGTGAATGCCAGCCCAACACAGAGAAATCACAACAGTTTGACTGTCCAAAGCATCTTTCTCATGAGAGTCTCTAAAGCACCTCACAGATACTTGTAATTCATCTTCATAGGTGCTGAGTGTCATCAATAAAATTAGGCATGAAATATAAGAGCAGGTTCTGTAGCAGAATACAGCATGTGTTACATTATCCAGATCAGTGCTGCATACAACTTTTGGCACAGTTAGTGCTTCTATAAATACACACCTAATTAACTCTCTGTATTACTCTGGTACTGTTCTTCATGAAGCATTATTGTGGGGAAAAAAAAAAAAAAGGAGAGAGGGAAAGTTCTAAGGAAACAACATATTGGGAAGGGGAAAAAAAAGATCCTAAATGCTGAGATATTTTGTTTTATTTTATGAAAAGAAGTCGTGGCTTAGCTGATGGCTGGAAAAAAGGTTCTGCTGTGTGGTTCTGGGTCATTCCAGCACAGAATTAGCTCTTCTAATAAGTGCTTGTAGAATGGGGCCTGACTGAGAAAGAGGGTTATCTTCCATTGAAACTGCTGATTTCTCAGAAGTGATGGAATTGGAATGCTGATGAGATTGCCGTGGAGTGAAATTGAAACTGTTGAGCCTCATTTATTGGGTTCTTTAGAGTAATGGGATCAGTATAGGGCTGATCATATTTAGTGCCATTAAATCTTCTGTGCTTAATTAAGATGCTTTGTACATTATGCAGTGTGACCAGGATCATGTAGAGAAGGAGGGAGGAGGTTGATACCTTTCTAACCCTGCATCTTGTTCATTCATTTACAGGATAATGTATGCATGCATCTGACAAATTATTCCATTAACAAGAACAGAGTTAATCCTGCCAGAGGAAAAGACACTGGTGAGTCAGAGGTAAAAAAGAGAGAACATTTCTAAGCTACTCCCAGAGGGGGTGGTGTTTACCTTTCCTTGCACATCAGCACCTCTCTGTCCTTCCTTTGGCTGTTGCATGAAGCAGGTGAAGAAACTCAGATGAGGAAGAGAATCAGACAGCAAGAAGAAAACTCCACAGAGGGGACTTTGCACTCCAGTTTGACAGCTTATCTCGGATTTGTTTCTGGTTTTGCCTGGAGATTAAATGTTTTCCTGCCTTTCCTGGGTACAGTGACTTGTCTAATAGGATGTTACCACTCTCCAAAGTTTCCTTGTCATCTTGGATCACCCTGCTGCACAATTCTACTGTACCTCTTACCTTCCTCAGCTCTGATTAGTTTACCTACAAGTTCATTTCTCTTGCAGTGTTCCTTCTTTGTTCTTTGTACATAAATCAGCTGCAGTGCTGAGCAAGTCATAACTCTTGGGAGATCAGACAAATATGGTTTTTTCTTTACATTTTGCTTCCTAAATCCTAGGAAATGGGACTGTTCTAACACAGAGAAGTTCCCAGGCACAAAGAGAGTTATGAGAATGTAAAGTGGCTCTACACACCCTGAGCTATTGCAATATGAGGGTAGAAAACCACCAGTTCTGTTACATTTCTGCTTGATATCAAAGTTTCCAACACTCCTCCCATTCCAGGGTGCTCCACTTTTAATAGCTGCGTGTAGAAATGGGGCTCAGATACCAGCCAGATGTGGCTGCACGCAGCAGATGTTGTTATCACAACAGGGAGAACAGCACCTGCTGCTCTGAAACACAACTATCCTCACATCTGCTCCCCCAGCAACTTGGAAAAACACCACTGGGTATCCTCTTGGATCTCAAACCCACGCCCCAGCAGCCTGAGGAGTCTCCCCTTCAGTCCAGGAGATGATGGGGTGGGTTTTGTGTTGCCATCTCCAGTCTTTCTCACGCCCAGTTCGGGACTGGGTTGGCTCTCTGAGGTCTCCGCAGCCGGCTGGTGGCCGGCAGAGGGGGATCGACTACACCGAATCGCTGGGAAAAAAAGGGGTTTGTGCTCCTTGGAGAGACAGGGAATACCTCGGCTGCCCGCAGAAGCCCTTCTCTTTTGTGGGCAGCTTCTCCCCAGCTCTCTGCAGACAGAAATGTTGGAGATTTATCCCTTACCCTCCGTGGAAGGCGCTGGGGAACAGAGAGGGCAGACTGTGCATCTCAGAGCCAGCTCATCCCCTTCTACTCCCAGCATAAACCAGATTGGGGTTCAGTTCTCTGCAGTTTGAGGCAGGAAATTTTGCAAGCTCATGAAGTGATAACTGAGAGATTCTGAGGGATCTTTTAGGAAGGGCTTTCAAATCAGTTGCTGTATCTGAGCAGTCCTGGTAATAAAGCAGCAGGAGCAGACACAGAGCCCAGTTTGGTGCTCAGCTTTCTGCTAAAAGCTCCGTGCAAAGGGATGCTCTGGGCTCACAACTTCTGGAGCAATCAATCCCAAAAAACAGCCACAGTTCCACTCCAGGCAAATCTGAGTGCTTGGGATGACACCCAGGATGGGGTACAGACCCACCCCCCAGCTCAGATACACTCAGTAATATTGTCCCTGCTGCTCCAGACTGGGTATGACTTATCAAATGACAAAACTGGGAGCCACTGGGTGGCTACAGCTCCAATCCAGACCCAAGAGATCATGTAGGGTGTCATCATCACCCTGCAACAGGTCAGAGAGTCAGATCAGCCAGGAAGAAACACTCAGAGGACAATATTCACTGTATTTTTATACTTTTTCCTGTTTTCTAATGTATTCTGTAACCTTAATCTCCTTAACAAGAAAATATTAAGTAGCCCGTGGCAGCAACATACTGATTATTTGATGCACAAAATAACCCAGTGTGTCCTAAATTACAGTGGAAGCTGCAAATAAATTTGAGGACAAAGGAAGAGCAGGAGGAGAAACGATGGCAGCATCTCTCTGTCCTAGAACTATCACCTTCCAGAGTGCTCTGCTGAGAGTGGGTGCTGCAGTCAGTGAAAAATGGTGCATTTCAGAGAGCCCCAGCCAGGTTTGACTTCACCCTGGACTGAGGGGAGCTGTGAGTTCCTCCTTGGGTGATTTTTCTTCCTCTGACTCAGCATTGTAATCCTCAGCCTGCCATTTCCAGCTGTTAAAGGCAAAAGCATCGAGGAGAGCAAAAAGATGCCTGCTTTTCATTTTCAAGTGATTTAGGGATGAAGGATTGACCACTGCTAAGAGGAGAACAGCCTGGCTTTGTGTGCTAGGTGATCCATCAGCAACACCCAGCGGACGGCGACTGTCTCCCAAATGATGCATTGACTCCCCAGAAGTTCTATTTAGAAGGGAAAACCTTGACAGGGAAGGTCCTCCCTTTGCTTTGACTGGCAGGTCGTTACTGGAGACAGTGCAGGACAAATACCCTGCCAGGCAGAGCATTGTCAGGGGCTGGTTTGCAGCTTGGGCTGTTCCCCTCCTGCAGGTTCGTAGCTGGTTTGGGAACAGCCTTGGGGGGCAAGAGCTGAGCCACCTTTCATTTCCTTGGCTGGGAACTGGCACTGCATGAGCTATACCAGCTCCAGAAGCTGAGCTAGGTGATATAAACCTTCAGCCTCCAGCATTAATAACTAATTATTGTATTCCAGAAGCTGAGCTAGGTGATATAAACCTTCAGCCTGGAGTGTGGATGCACCATTAATAATTAATTATTGCATTCCCTTCCTCATGGGGCTTGAGCAAACCCCACTTCCCATTTTTACCTCAGGGAGATCCTCTCTGCCATGGATGATGCTGTTCATTAGGAACTGACAGAACCATTTTGTTGGGTTTGGGTTTTGAGGAGGAAGATTTCTCTGTGCTGAGTGTTCAGCAGCTCGAATATTGGGTTTTTTTTCACAAGGAGAGATGCCTTCAAACCAAACCTGAACATTTATGACTCTCCCCAAGACTGTAAAGAGAATAAAAATAAATACATCCATGTGGTGTAGCAGAGTCCCCCTCCCCAGGCTGATGAAGGGTAAAGGGTGGAGGCCACGGTGAGGAACACCAACCCTGATCCTGCAAGTCTGGGGGTTAGGCCAGGCTTGTTGTTTATATTGCTCCATTGAGAGTCATTCATTTTGCACTTAACCCCGTTCAGAGAGCACTCAGCTACTCACAGATCTGCCCTTTCTTGGCCTACTTTTCATCTGATTATAGGCAAAAAGACCTCGAGTGTATGACAAATGACTTCAGTGGATAAGGCCATTTTCTTTTTCCAGCTCAGTTTCAGAAAATGCACTTTTGTTTACTGCCTATCACTAAAACTGGAGATAAGGAAGCACTGCCCCCATCCAAAGCACTCACACCCGCCTTGATGAAAGGGTTTGAAGCTTTTCCTTCGTGTTTACCAGCAACAGAACCAATATCACCCAGTCCCTCATGCTGCCTGATCTCCATCCTTGTGTTTGGATCCTCCTGCTGTTCACTGAGCCAGTGAACTGTTCACTCCTACACTGAACTTCACCTCTGCAATCAGGACACAGAAATGCTGGTGTCTGGTTGTGATTTTTATTAAAGGCATTTCCCAGGTGTGCTGAAGAGGTAGCTGCTCAGTTGTTTGCTGTTCAATTCTTTTCATTCTCAACAGGTAGTCTCTGAGAACTCCACAGAACGAAGAGGTAACCAGAGGTAACCAGTGTCTCAGTGTCTCATCCTCACCTTGTTGGGGGTTTTTTTTTCAGCTCATTTTTTAACAGTAGCCAATTCTGTAGCACAGCCTGAGCTGATGCTCTGCATTTCACTGACCTCAGCAATGTTGCACCAAGAATGAATTTAGTCCCTCCCATCAATCTGATATTGAGTCAGCTCCTGATACAAGCTATTTAAACCTAGTGAGACAGATGTGTCTTTGTTAAGGAAGATCATTCCAGTGCAGGAATAAAATATTCATCTTTTCATATATTTTAATCCAAGTTTTAGTTGAAATTAAGGTGTTCCAATGTAAAAACACTACCACTGGCCATGACATATGACACACAGTTAATCAGGTCACTATAAGAAAACTTATTCTGACCAGCTCAGAGTTCACAGGGAACCTTCGTGGTGCTCTTGGATATATTCAGCCCATCTGTCGCCTCTTTCCTACCTTTTAATCCTGGAAAAGTGGATTTCATTGGGCTGTTATTTGTTCTAAGTCATTTATTTCAGTAGCAGAATCTCAATAAAAGAGGATCTGGCTACAAATGAAAGTTTCTGAGCTGTGCAGCTCTTCATTGGCTTGTGTCACCGTGGAAAAAGGATGCAGAATTCTTTCCTTTTTGTTTTGTTTAATAACAATATCAGTTTAGATATTAAAATGACCAGATTTATAAATAATAGTCAGGACACAATAAAATAAAGCAGGTAGTTTCAGGAGAAATTGATTTTGGGAACTTCTTCAGTGAGTTGTGTGAAGCCCTGACCAGTGAGTTAGGACAGGAGGGGTTACCCTTGGGAGCAACTGCACTGGGAATGCACTTTTTATTTGAAAGCTTAAATGGAATCTGTTTGTTTCTAGCTTATCTATAATTCCTAAATGCTTAAAAACCTCTCCCAGGATGCTACAAAACTTCAGGCCTTTGCAATCCCCTACCACACAATCCTAGAGATAGTTATTATTCCTGAAAAAAATCAGATTAATCGAATTAATTGCCCAAATAAAAATTCGACCCCTTTTAAGATCTGATCACAAGTGACTGGAGGAACTGTAGCACCTTTTTATTTAAGTTGAGGCAAGCCAGTCAAGCTCATATTGCAAAAAGAATAAGGCACTGTCTGCTTGGCCTGGCTGCAAAGCACATTTTCAATAAGTTTATGCTCTAACAAGCTGTATCAGTTTCATCTCAGTAGACCTGATGGTTATTGAACAGTGTTCAATGTTCTGGAGGGTGCCAGGCACATAATTGTTTTTACAACACTGTAAAATGAATCAGACTGAAATTAGTGTCACTCAGCAGAATCACTTTCCTTCCTTTTAAATTACTTAATCTGAGGGTTAATCAAAAAGAAAATGAAGTTTTGACACTGCCCTTCAGCTAAGGGAAAGTACGGGTTCACTTGTCTGCACTTCACTGGACTGGGAAGAAAGGTTTCCCAACATCTGCACTGGTGTGAGTGCCCCTTCCCAGTGGCCCTGCCGGGGGGGGCAGGATGGAGATGACATCTCAGCTCTTCCCACTTCCCAGTCAGGTTGGCAGGAGGAAGCTGGTGCTGGTGCTTCAGCTGCACTCGGGTGAAAGGGGAGATGCAGGGAAGGATATTTCTGCAGGGAAGGTGCTCAGAAGAGCAGAGGAGGTGCAGGGAAGGTGCTCAGAAGAGCAAGGGGGCTTACAGGAAAGGATATTTCTGCAGGGAAGGTCTTCAGAAGAGCAGGGGGGCTGCAGGGAAGGATATTTCTGCAGGGAAGATGCTCAGAAGAGCAGGGGGGCTGCAGGGAAGGATATTTCTGCAGGGAAGATGCTCAGAAGAGCAGGGGGGCTGCAGGGAAGGATATTTCTGCAGGGAAGATGCTCAGAAGAGCAGGGAAGGTGCAAGAAAGGATATTACTGCAGGAAAGGTCCTCAGAAGAGCAGGGGAGGTGCAGGGAAGGGTATTTCTGCAGGGAAGATGCTCAGAAGAGCAGGGGGGCTTCAGGAAAGGATATTTCTGCAGGGAAGATGCTCAGAAGAGAAGGAGAGCTGCAGGGAAGATGCTCAGAAGAGCAGGGGGGCTGCAGGGAAGGATATTTCTGCAGGGAAGGGTATTTCTGCAGGGAAGATGCTCAGAAGAGCAGGGGGGCTACTGTTGTGAGGCACAGAGACATTCTCACTCCTCCTGAGGGGTGGTTTGAGCTCAGGAGCTGAGGAGCTGGAAGAGCCAAGGCAGCTAAGCTGCCATCGAGTACCAATATCAGATCCCAGCTCCTTGATTTCTCACATCTAGATTGCCTCCTTGCTGAGATAAAAGAAAAACTCCTTTGTTCTGCCCACTTGGAATGGTGTGTGGTTTATTTTTTGGAAGCAATTCCAGTAAATGCCTCTGCCTCAGAGGATTTCAGGTCTCACCCTACAGGGCTATTGCTTCGTTCTGCTCGTTGACTGTAGCAGGTTTATTATTTTTCACTCCTTCATATTTTCAGACACGCAGGTTTCGGTGGCATTTATTAGGAATATTGTTTTTAAAACAACGTCTGGCTCGTGAGTTATACCAATAACAGCTGGGCAAAGTCAGGTGATCACGAGCTATAATTATTATATACAGCAATACTGTCAAAGGAAAGCTCTGAGAAATTACCTAGGCTGGAGGATATCTGTCGTTCCAACAGTGCCTAATCCCTTTGCAACAAAACAATTATGCAAAATGAGATTAAAGGGTTTATCTGCATGTGAAAATTGCATCCGTTTCCACTCACGTTGCTTTTCAGCTGCTGTAGATAATATTTGGCCTCTGATAGCTCCATTTCAAGAGCTCGTGGCACAGCAAACCTTCCATTTTTTTCCCCTTATACCTGAAATAAATGGTAGATCAGGAGCATTTTGGTGTTTTTGGATTGAGCTTGAGAGCCCCTCCTTTGACAGCTGGTTGTCAAGGTGAAGCTGCTGATGGGCAGTCCTCTTCCACCCCACAGATGACCACGAGTTGGTTCAGTTGTAACACAGACCTCCCAGAACCATAAACTGCTGCAGCTCAGCACAAGGGGGTGGATTGGGGCAGGATAGACCCACGTAGCCAATGGAAATGGGAGTGCAGCAGCAGGAATCAGAGCCACCATACCCACCCCAGCTTTAGAGCAAGTAACAACAGCAGCAAAACCAGAGTAACAGAGGCTCAGCACTGCTCAGGAGCCAAAAGATTTGCTCAGCACCTTTCCAGGGCCTGTAATTCCAGCTACCAGTGTAGGAAGGGACAAGTCTCTGCTTGTGTGTGTGGAGGAGCTGTGCTGCTCCCAAGGCACAGCCCCTCTGTTGGGAACATGTGATTGGGATTTAATTAGTTCCAGTGCACGTGGGCTGGCTCCTTTCATTGCAAACGTGTGTCTGAAGATTTATATTCCAGCAGAGACAGGGCAGGGATGTAGCTTATGGATTGCTCTGAAACTGCTCTAGATTTCCTGCCCTTTAGAAAGGATACCAGCCATCCTGGTCTGAGGAAAACATCCTCTCCACAAGCAGTGAAAAAGGAGGAGCTCAAGCGAGGAGATGATTAAAGTAAGGCAGCCATGAGGAAATCATATTTACTTCTTCATCTCTTTTCCTTAAGCAACAATCTGCCACGTGCTGGGTAACGAAGGGAAAATATGAAGCCACTGCTGGCAATGTCACACCCCCTGCTTTTAACAGTTGGGGCCTGGGTGCAGAAATACACCATGCCATTCAATCTTCTGGGTGGTAACATTGCTCACAAGCAGCCAGGACCAGCAAGCAGCATTTATTGGCCCTGGCATTCATCAAACTGATCCGGAGCTGCCTGATGTCTTGCGGTACGTGACCAGTCAGCAGGAGAAGTTGTACATCAGGGGAGTGGAAAAGCACATTC
Organism: Ceyx cyanopectus; assembly: GCA_013401355.1. Classification (NCBI taxonomy): domain Eukaryota; kingdom Metazoa; phylum Chordata; class Aves; order Coraciiformes; family Alcedinidae; genus Ceyx; species Ceyx cyanopectus. The sequence continues at coordinate 2,729 of VYZU01082310.1, read as the reverse complement.
ATGGGGAACCATCTGTCAGATGGGTGCTTGGGAAGAGCTGAGATGAGGTGGACGTGCTGCACAAGGAAGGGGAACCCAGATCTGCCTCTCCTGCTCATCAATAGAAAATGAAGTGGGCACAGGAATTGAAAAAAATTGAGATTATTTTGGCAGTGGGAAGAGGATGAGTGGCCAGGGGCAGTCTCCTGCTGTGGGGGTCTGCAGGTGGACACACGTGGCCTCTCTTGCTATAAAGAAACCAGTCTGGGCAATGTCAGGAGGACATTTGTTAAAGGGAATGGTTGAAAATATTTTTGGAAGGAATTTCTAGTGTGGCAGTGAAAAGCTCTAGCATTGTGAAGCTTTTTTTTTCTCTTCCCCCCCAATATTATGCTTTGGAAATCCGAGTTCGCCCCAACTGCACTGATCAGCAGCAAGGACTAAAATGAGAAAGAAAAATACAATCTGAGGCCACCAAAATGCTCAAGAGAGGTCCCCCAGGGAGCTGTGGGATACCAGTGCAGGTGTGTGCCTGGAGCTGCTGGTATCAAACCCACAGCTCCCCTGGAAAGTTGGGCACTGGGTGTTTCAATATTTAGAGTTTTATCAACACCGTGCAACCTAAAAAAATAAAATATCAGGATTCTGAACATAGGGAACTTTGGAGTGGAAATCATGATCTGTAGACAGCTCCAAACAGTGAATAAACACCTGGAAAGGAGATAAATAACTTTGTGGGTAAGAGAAATAGACCTTTCAATGGCAACACGAAAAACTAGTGCAGAAATAAATGGTAGAAAAATAGTCTTGGTACTTCCAGCTTTCCTAACACCATGCACATGTGGTTTCTTTTTTCTTTTTTTTCAATTATGAATGAAAACCTGGTTAATATTTTGCATTCTGATTGCTTGATAATTAAGAAAATGGAGTCTCCTTGCTGGAGGACAAGCAGCTGTAGATTGCCGGGAAATTAAGATGAGAAAAAGATATAAATCGAGCTTGGAAAGGTTGCTGAAAAATACCTGATTTCATTGCTATTAATGATTCCCGAGGACACGAATGAATCAACAGGGAAAGTTTCGAGCTTTTCCAAGAAACCCAAAGGTCTGTGCCCTGTCCACACCCAGGATCTCAAGGATCAGAGGATCCCACGGGGTAGATTTGTCGGGAAGAACAAAAAGAGGAGAAAATGAAAGCGAAATAAACCCTCATTGAGCGGTGGAGGTGACTCCAAATGAGTCGTTCAAACCCAAACCACTCCTTAAATTAACGATTATATTGGTACCTTGTTGGGCACCTTGTTGGGCACCTGCACTTCGGGCTCATTTGTAATCATCCAGATAATTAACGTTAAATAAAGCAGCTGCTTTGAGGGCTAGGAAGTCGATTCCTTTGCAGCTCGGGAGGAGAAGAGTTGATTATTTCGGGCATTTTCCCCTCTGCCCTCCCTGGAAGGGGGGGATTGGGGGGAGGCTGCACCCCACCAAGAGCCCAGGGGGGGCTGCAGACCCCGGGGGGAGCCTCAAAGGAGATGGTACCAAAGCGGGAGAGGGAAAATCAACCGTTTTCTCAGGATAACTAAAACCCAGGTAAAGCTGGAATATTATAGAGAGAGGGAGGAAAAATCTCCTTTCCCGTTGGAGGAGAATTCGGACAAAACAGGGACTATAAAAAAAAAAAAAAAATAAAAATAACCAAAACAAAACCCCCACCAAACTTATTTTATGGATTTTTTCCCACCAGACTTACCTGGTTTTATAGTTATTTTCCAACAAATACACATTATTTTATAGTTATTTTCCAACAAATATACATTATTTTATAGTTATTTTCCACCAAACTTACCTGGTTTTATAGTTATTTTCCCGTTCGTTAGTCCTCAGGGTTGTGGGGTGGGGGTTTTTTTTGTTGTTGGGTGGTTGGAGGTTTTTTGCATACTAATTAACTAGAAGGAACAGAAAGGAACTTTTCAGATCCGCCGCGTTAATTGCAACAGAGAAAAAAATGTGTATTTGAGGCTGAAGTCCCACGGTGCTTTGAGAACCCGCAATCCTGCGGTGCCCTCCCCGCATCTTTCCACACTCTCCTTTGTATGCGGGTCCAGGTATTAAATAGAGAGATCGTGAGGGTGATATTTTGTTAATTATTATTACGATAATATATAGAATGCATTAATATGCTCATATTTATCATTCTATTTATGGCCGTATGAATATTAACGATACTAAACGATGATAATAATTATTCGGATACTTATTAATAATGTATTGATGAGCTCTTCAGTGTCTTCAACCTCCCAGGAAAGGTTTCAAAGGGATATTGGATCTTGATTATGATTGCAGGGTTTTAATTACTATATCTCCATGGGGCAGAGTGGAAAGCAGCGAGTTTCCCACCGTGGGAATCTCCGAGCTTTGCTCCGTGTCTCCAGCATCGGGAAACCCGCAAGTGCAAGGAGATGAATCCGGGTGGGAAAGGGGCCGTGGGAGTCGATTTTGGNTTGGGTTTTTTTTTTAAGGAAAAACGAGTGGAAAAGGCTCGGGGCATTGATGCTCATTCAGACCTCGGGTCTGAGCCGGGAGATGTCCTTGCTGCTCTGCCATGCTCCTTGTTGGACATTAAGAGCAGGGAATATTAAAAGCCTTTGTGGGATGTGGGTTGGGGATGTGGATTCCCGAGCCTCGATCGACCCGATTTAGGAGCTGGATTTTTTTTCTCGGGCGTGTAGACAGAGAAAAAACACTTTTTTT
>VYZU01082304.1:0-13889 GCA_013401355.1 Ceyx cyanopectus | reverse complement strand
TGGAGCCATTGCAGAGCAGGAGGAAACCCCCAACCTGCCTCCCAGACATTCAGTCCAGAAGGGTATGAACATAATTACCCACTGAACATCATCAGGATACTGCAGTTCACTCTTGTAAGGTTTAAAAAAATTAAAGATGATATATATATATTTATATATACATCACTGAGGCTCTCCCAGGGTTTCTCTTAAGGCAAGCAGGGTGAGGTTTGAGGCTGGCCCAGGATGTTCTCCCTAGAAACCATTTCAGTTTCTGTGGGTGTGAGGCTATTATTTCATGCAAAAACTTTGCATCTAGGGCTCAGCAGGCAGCTGGCTATTGACACAGCCCTGCACTCCAAGAGCAACACACAGCCTTCCAAAGGGAAAGCAGTTGCCTGCAGGCACATCAACCACCTCTGCTGCACAGGAGAGACACCCCAGAGCACAGCCCTCCACGGTCAACAGACTGGACCCAGCCCCTGGTGCCCCCAGGGGTGGATTTTCTCCAGTATTCAGTCCCTGTGGATCAAGCAGCTCCTTCTGCACACAGCAGGCCAGATGCTGCCAGGGTGCTGAGCACCTCTGGAGATAGCAGAGTGTCCTCAACCCCCCTTGGGACTGGCTGGTAGGCGTAGGGCTGCCTGGGCATGGGGCACACATCTCTAGGCTTAAAAATGACCCTAAAAAAACCCAATCCAATAAAAAATCAGAGTCCCAAACAACAGCTTGGCTGCTTCAGTGCAGAAAGGGAAAATGACAAGCACATGAAAGGCCCTGAAGATATAAATATTTACAGCAATTCCTCTCACTCGTGTCTCTCCTCCTCTGATGAGCTCACTGTTTTTCTCTTCCCCTGCATGCAATGTGGCCGTTAATGAGGAGCATGTGCCCCTGGCTGGGGAGCAGAGCTGGAGCTCTGCTGAGTGCAGCTCAGCCCGGGCTGCTGGCTGCTCAGCTCTGCCACTACCTGCTCCTGCTCTGGGCTTTTTTCTAGGAGCCCTCGGGCAACTCCTAAATGCAGATTCCTACATCTTTGGCTTTAGGAATGAAGGTGGACTCTGTCTCTAGGCACAAAGCACTCATGGAAGCATCTGAGGAACATGGTGGTGATCTCAGCATCACTCCTTCCAACACAGGCTGTGGCTGGGAAACCTCTGAGCACTTCAGGGAGCCAGGAGGGGTGGTGGCTGCAGGAGCTCAGAGCTGGCAGAGCTGGGCAGCAGCTGGCACAGCAGCCATCCCTCCTTGGCTGCCTGGGCATCCCCAGCTGGTGCCTGAGCTCTGGGGACAGCAGCTCCATCCCCCTGGAAAGCAAGAGATGGAAAGGGGATGGGAAAAGGTCTCTGCTCCATGGGAAGGAAATCCTGGGTATAAGTGTGGGCTGCTGGGTGTGCTGCTGCCCAGGGTAGGATGGAGTCAGGAGAACCTCCTGCTGTGCCTCTTGATACCCTAAATACTGACACAGATCCTGCAAGGCACCAGGAGGAGACTTTTCTGCCCATGTCTCAGGTAGTTTTGCTCACCATGTCTCAGGTAGTTTTGCTCACCATGTCTCAGGTAGTTTTGCTCACCATGTCTCAGGTGTCTTTTGCTCACCATGTCTCAGGTATCTTTTGCTCACCATGAGTGGTGGCTCTTGTCAACAACCCTCCTTTCAACCAAACTCCTTAATCCAAACCTGCTGGATGCTGAGAAACTTCAGATGCCATGCCATGCCTCCTGAAGGGGCTGCATTCCCTCCTCTGACATTATTCTGGTGGAAGTTCTGGGGTTTGGGGCAGTTTCTGTCCTCTCATGAAACACCAGGATAACCCACCCAGCCTATTTGGTCCAGCCAAGCATTCAAAGACAACTTCTCAGCCAGTATCTCCAGAAACTCTTGAGATTACAGACTTGGAAAGGAGGAGGTTCCTGTGTTTTTCATACATTCTCATTCCCTCTCGTAACATGCACACACATGCAAACTAACTGAGCTCTCTACACAGATTAAGGGTTGTTTTTTTTCCATTGCAGTCCAAGAGGGGGAAAAAAAAATATATATTCCTTCCATTTTTGAGTGCTATGCACTTCTAATAGCAGCTGAGCACCCCATAAGTTGGCAGCTTAGACTGATTAGTTTGGACAGGTCCAGAGATGGGGAAAGTTTAGTCTTCTCTGCTTGGAGCCTGTATGAACTGTCAAAGTTCAAGCCTTACCAAAAATATATGTATTTTCTGTCTTGCTGCCCGGGTCTGGAAAGGTTTTTGGTCTGCAAACATTACAAATCTTTTCCTTCTCCCTTTTGGCTTCTTCTAGTCAGAGCTGTGCTGCACGAGACCCTCACTCTGGGGCACTGGAGGTGCTGGAGCAAAGGGATTTTCATGCTGTGCCACACCAGTGAGCAAAGCAATAGCTGAGTGGGGATCACAGAGGGTGTTGGGCTGGGAGGGAGCTCCAAAGGGCACCCAGCCCACCCCCTGCACTCACAGGGACATCTCCAACCAGCTCAGGCTGCTCAGAGCCTCCTCAGGCCTGGCCTGGGGTGTCTCCAGGGATGGAGCCTCCACCCCCTCTCTCCTTCCACCTGCTCATTTTGCTCAGAGAGAAGCTCAAGAAGAAGNAACTGGTGCCTGCCTGTTAAGAGGCTGTTCCATGTTGTATAAATAATGCCTGCCTGGGAATGGGAACAGAGCTATGGTATTTGAAGATTCTTTGGTGCTTTTTATTCCATTCAGAATAACAATGAAATGTACTAGCTTGTGTTTTCCAATATTAGTCTCTAGTTATTGTTCATATTCAACATTTGGATGCTCATGTTGGTGCTACAGAAATTTAAATATTCTTATTTCATCCTAAATACCAATTTGAGCATCCTGGTCTAGCCTTTTCAACAGTTCTATGTGTGCATGCCCTTGAGAGAAGCTTTCTCAGGTAGTTTCTGTGTCTGATTTCTGTAGGTCATAGTATACATTTGGAACAAATGAATTTTCAATACTAGTAGCCAAAACCCATTTCAGTGCAAATAAAAACCTGACGGCTTCTGTACAAGGAGACAATGAAATAAATTTAACATGTCTCTGCCTATGAAAAGCTTTGCTGTTCCCGAGAGTGACAGTCTTTGTAACGCTGTCTATTGTCAAGCAGAGCTTTCAGGTGGTAGTTAACTTTCTGAGCCTGTTTTACAAGTGCTGATCAACTATCCCTGCAGTCAAGGATTTCTTCCCAAGCAAGCGTTGATGCTCGTGTCAAAATGCCTCTTGTTCTTCTGGGGCTTGTGCAACTTCCCTAGTGTGCTGATGCAAACCGTTAGGTATCAGTAGTGTCCTGCAGGTCTCTGTGCTGGAAAGAGCCACCTCGAGTTCTTGCATTGCCTCTGAAACTGGCTGGTTGTGTGATCTCAGATGAGACATTTAGAGTTACACAACCTGGAAGTCCCAATATGTGAAGTGAGGATAAAAGTTGGTTTCTTTTTCATGACTATAAAGGAAGTTATTCTAGATTTCTTAAAGGAAATAGAAATGCAGTCTTGTTCTGGAACAGCAAGTGAATGCAATAGTAAAATAGTGTTTACTCTTCTGTGGTTTGGAAAGCTGGAGGAGGAGTGTAGAACTGAGAAACAACTCTGGAAAGGTAACTAAGTTGAGCAGTGTAATTTATTGTCAGTTTCTGTGTGGGAGCCTTCTGTGGAAAGATAGTGTCAGCAAGAGAGCTGATGGAAGGCAGGCATGTAAACTGTAAATCACTGTAAGAGAAACCCTTCCCAGAAGAACCAACCACATTCATCCCTGGTCCCTGTTCAGCCACGTGCTCCCAAGAAGCGAGCTGTGCAGAGCAGCCTAGAGACAGTGTACAAACCTAGAAAGACTTGGTCTGCAAAGACAGGTGAAGAATCTTTATTTTATTTCCTGATTACTTCTCGTGAATGGACAAGTAACCAAATTTCTGTAAGCCAGGGCTGCTGGGATCTGTTTTGGTTTGCCAGGAAATGTTCTCATGTGTTGGAATTGGAATGCATCTGAGATAGGTTTTCTGTGTGGGAAACATAGTAGGGCTGTGTTGTTCATGCCAGTTCAGGATGCAGCTCTCTGTCCTTATTTACCTCCCCTCTGCTGGAAAACACAGGCTCTGTAGTTTTGCTATCTGGATAAGCAGGAGGATTTTAATAGCAATTAACTTAAGACCCATCTGACTCATCTGCTCTTTTTTTTTTTGTCTCCTCACATATTTATAGCTCTGAGCTCCTCGAGGTCCCGTGACAGACTCTCATAGCTTAGTCATGAGCTGGGTAAAGCAGCATTTCCTTTGTGTTTGTCTCCTCTCTGCCATGCACACCAAGTATCCACTAAATCCTTGGAGATCTGGTTCACCCCTTGGAGTGTCCAACACAAGCAGGAGCCTGTCTCTGTTTTTTCACCATCATCATCATCTTCATACTCTGCATTCTTCTTCCTAGACATACTAGTTAGAGGGAAATGAAATCCCAGAGAGAAAGCAACTTGTCCTTTCGAGTGAACTTTTGTTGTCAGCTTGGTAGCAGACCCAGGAATCTCAATTTGAAGTCATTAAGAGGAAGATGAGGCTGTTTCACCCCCAAGGCTTCAATCTGACCTGCACAAACCACATCTGAGTTCATAGCACGTGTCAAAATCATCCATCCAATGAAAACCATGGCATCACAGGGGAAAAGACCTCCATTGCAACTGAACAGGGCTGAGATGCAGCTCTCCAGGGCAGGCAAGAGAGAAGTGCAGCATCTGCAAAGGTTGTCCCCTCATTAATAATGTTAATTGAGCCCTCAGCACAGCAGGGCCATGGAGCTGCTGGAGCCAGAGGAGGCCACGGAGATGCTCAGGGGCTGGAACAGCTCTGCTCCCAGCACAGGCTGAGGGAGCTGGGATTGTCCAGCCTGGAGAAGAGAACCTCCAGGAGACCTTAGAGCACCTGCCACTGCCTGCAGGGAAATGATCCACAGCCTGGAGAGGGGCTGTGTCCGAAGGCCAAGGGATAATGGTTGGAATGAGCAAGGAGTGGCTGGAGATGAGAACTGAGGCAGAAGTTGTTTCCCAGCAGAGGGGTGGGCACTGGCACAGGGTGCCCAGGGAGGTGCTGGAGGCCCCAGCCCTGGAGACATCCCAGGGGGGGCTGAGGAGGCTCTGAGCACCCTGCTCTAGCTGAGATGGCCCTGCTCTCAGCAGGGTTGGGCTGGGGGACTTTGCAGCTCCTGTCACCCAGACACTGCTGGGATTCTGGGATTTCTCATCCACTCACCCAGCTGACCAAGGCCAGCAGCAGTGAGGGTTGCTCCAAGGGTCTGACCCACTTTGTTTGGAAGAATGTACCACTGAAAGTCATTTTGGGGACTAAAGGAAACCATCAGAAAAGAAAAATTGCAGGCAGATGCAGAAGTCCTTCTCTAACCAGCCAATTGCTGCTGCATTTTCCAGTTAAGACCATCTGAAGGTCCAACTCGCTTTGAAGAGCTGAGAGGTGGCTGGGGACATCACAAAGGAAAAAGTCCTTTTTCTGGAGTTAGTTACTTGCCCTGCAGGACCAGGGTGAAGAACCTGAAGTGTCTGTTGTGTCCTGGAACAAAAGGTGCTGAACCAGGTCAAGATTTGTGTGGCTGGCCTTGTGAGCTGGCCCCAGGGAAATGCCCTGGCAGTCGGTTCAGGGGTCTGCAATCCAAGCACAGCTCCCAGAGGGTGCTCCTGACCTGCCGGGGGCAATGCCCACAGTCACAGCACCATGGGATGGACAGGGCTGGGAGGGAATGAAAGCTGCTCCAGTGCCAGGGCAGGGACACCTCCCAGCAGAGCAGGTTGCTCAGAGCCCCAGCCAGCCTGGATTTGAACACAGCCAAGGCTGGGGCTGCCCCCACCTCTCTGGGCACCCTGGGCCAGGCTCTCACCCCCTCCTGGGCAAGAAGAAGAAATTCTTCCTCCTGCCTGAGCTGAATCCCCCCAGCTCTGGTTTGGATCCATCCCCTCCAGCCCTGGCCCTGCCCCACAGCCTCCAAAGTCCCTCCCCAGCTTTCCTGGAGCAGATCCTGGAGCCACAGACTCCATGAAGATCTTGGCTCTCTGTGGCTACCTGGAGGGAGGTTGCAGAGGTGGGAGGAGGCCAGTTTCACCCAGCCACAGCTGTCAGAAGAAGGGGCAATGGATTCCAGCTGAGCCAGGGCAGGTTTTGTTGGAGCTCAGGAAGCAGCTCTTTGCTGAGCAGGTTCTCAGGCTCTGCACTGGGCTCGGGGCAGTGGGGGGTCCCCATCCCTGGGGGTGCTGAGGAGCTGCTTAGAGGGGGTGCTGAGGGGGCTGGTTTAAGGGGCAGACCAGGTAGTGTTGTGTTGGTGACTGGACTGGGTGATCACCCAGGTCTTTCCCAGCCTAGACCTCTCTGTGCTCTTTCCTTGGGAACCTCCAGAGCTGACAGCCCCTCTGGAGAGCTGCTGGTAAGGACACACCAGAGCAGCCTGGGGCAGTGCCTGACACACACACTGTTCCACCAGCCCCTTCTGGGTCCTTGCTCTGCACATTTGTGTCTCCTGGGTTTGCCCCAAGGACGTTGCAGATGGTTTGTGAGCCTGGACTTGTCTCATTTGCTGGTGGAAATCATCCCCAGTGCAGAGGAACTGTCACTTGTGCCCCTGGGGCAGGGTGGGATTGGAATATGTGGCCCCTTGCAAGGGATCTCCACCAAGCCAATGTGCACTGTGGGTCATTTTATGACTCTTCAGGGTTGCTGTGGAGTCTCTGCATTTCCTCCCCTCCTCTTCCTCCAGTTTAGCCACGATTTTCATGTGGTTTTCATATATATATATTTTCTGTGTTTTCTCCAGCAAGCTTTTGGAAAGAAAAAACTTCTAGTCAGCTGCAGGACAGACTGAGAGCCAAACAAATTGCTGGGTTCTTCCATGCTTCCTTCCAGCAATCAGCTCTAAAGCTGAAACTGCTCTTAGATGATTAAATACCAACACCTCATTTTAATGCAGCCACACCCCTGTAATTAGCAAAAGGGTGGTATCAAAATGAGGAAGATGATGTATATATCCAGAGTGGGTAATTAACACAGATGAGCTTTTCTTCCCTTCCCCTCAGGCCATGCTGCATGGATGGATGAGTGTCAGGGTTTGCCTCACAAACCTGTAAGGAATCTGTCCTGAGAAGGGCAGAGGCTGGAGCAGCTCCTGTGAGCACAGGCTGGGAGAGTTGGGGGTGTTCAGCTGGAGAAGAGAAGCTCCAGGGAGAGCTTCTGGTGGCTCCAGGATCTGCAGGGCTCCAGGAAAGCTGGGGAGGGACTTTGGAGGCTGTGGGGCAGTGCCAGGGCTGGAGGGGATGGATCCAAACCAGAGCTGGGGGGATTCAGCTCAGGCAGGAGGAAGAATTTCTTCTTCTTGCCCAGGAGGGGGTGAGAGCCTGGCCCAGGGTGCCCAGAGAGGTGGGGGCAGCCCCAGCCTTGGCTGTGTTCAAATCCAGGCTGGCTGGGGCTCTGAGCAACCTGCTCTGCTGGGAGGTGTCCCTGCCCTGGCACTGGAGCAGCTTTCATTCCCTCCCAGCCCTGCCCATCCCATGCCTCTGTGAGATGCGATGTATGAGCTTGTGGGGAAAAACTCTCAGCTACACCATTTCCACTCTCATCCTCTGCATTTTGTCCCCTGGACTGCCCCAGGTAAGGTGCAGTGGCAGCCCCAGTTCAGTTAGGCCAGGACTAAGTTGCCCACAGATGTTGCTGTGGCCCCAACACCAGTGTCCCCACTGGCCAGTCTGTGCCAGCCCCTGTCCCAGCACAGACCAGCTTTCCAACCCCTGTGCTCCTGATGCCTTCCCCACACTCCAGGGCCAGGCCTGAGGAGGCTCTGAGCAGCCTGAGCTGGTTGGAGATGTCCCTCTGAGTGCAGGGCTGGGCTGGGTGATTTTTGGAGCTCCCTCCCAGGCAGTGCACTCTGTGATACCCCCAGAACACTGTAACCAGCTCCATTTCCAAGCCAACCCAACACCATGGCTGCAAAACCCTCCCTCAGGCTGTTTGGAGGCTCCTTATCTATTTGGCTTCCATCTTTTTTCACATCTATTTGGTTTAATCAACATTAAAGCTAAGCCTTGTGCTGGCCTCCTACCCAGAACAACTTCACCCTCAGGCACTTCCAAATTCCCTTGCACACCCAGTTGCTTTAATCACCCCCTCTCCTGTCTGTGTTCAGGGACTGGGAAGACACCAGCACCATGCCCAGTAACCCCCAGGAAGCCAGGATCTGTCCCAGGAGCAGTGGGGTCACCCCCTTACAGCTGCCTTGGGGTTTAATTTGCCATCACCCTGTTAGTGCAAGCACTGCTGGGGCTGCCAGCTCAGCTGAATTGGATTCCTCTGGTTTCTGGTGTTGAAAAAACACCTTGAAAGCTTTGAAGGCAGCTGGCTGCCAGGCCTGAGGAATCTTCCCCCCCAGGCAGCAGGGGAGGTGTTGCCTGTGTTGGTATCAGGCACAGCAAAGGATTGTTCTGATCCACTAAGCAACAATTGCATCTACTGTAAACTGAGTGGAGAATTCCAGCCTTCATCCCAGAATACTTCAGAGACCAATAAACTTGGATAGAGTTGGAAACAGCATTTCTCTGTGGGTGCCTGCCAAGGAGATAGTGGGTTCCAGATAAACCTCCAGAGTCAGTCTATTGACTGCAGTCATTCCCTCCAGGGATGCAGTTGGCTCAGAGGCTTTCCTGGAGAACTGCTGGATAACAATGATTCCTGTTCAACTCAAAAGCATGCCAGGAGGAATTTCAGGGTTTAGAAATGTGCTTGTCACTCAAAGAAATTTATACTTAGTAAGGAAAAAAAAGAAGTTTGTTGTGTGTTTGGTTGGGTTTTTTCCTCCCTGGACACACAATTAGCTGTGAAACATCCCTGGCCTTCAATCCCCAGCAGTGTCCCTGGGTCTGGGCTTTGATTATTTGAGGTCATTTCTTGCCTGTCTGTTGTGCAAACCAGTTCCTCTGCCCTTCATTCACCCAGTTACACCAGTTCAAAAGCACTGCTGGGTTCTTTTGCTCAACCCCTGAGCCAAACAGGCTGGGGACTGTGGATTTACCTTCCGTTCTACAGGACCTCTGGGCAAGCAACACCCAGGGAGGTATCTCTGCTGCTGACCTGCTGCCAAACACTCTGCACTGCCAACCTGGGGAGCCAGGAGAGATTTCCTGCAGGTTCCTCACTTAAAATCTTCCCAGCAATTAGAGGGATGTGTTGGACTCACATTTGCCAAGTATCAGGGGGATTGTCCCCACTTGGAGAACTTGCTGAGAGAGAAGGTGGGAGGTGGAGGAGAGAGGGTGAGGAAAAGCTTTTATCTACAAAGGATTTTTTTTCAGCACAGCATTTAAATCTGGAAAATATTAAGCTTATGAAGTTTCCTGGAGACAAGACACTCCTTATCTCTGCTGCACCCACCTTGCTTCTCTGGGCTGCATTTCTCACACTCCAGGAGGGTTGTTGTGTGACCACCACCCTCAGATCCTCCCCCTGGACCAGCCCCACAGCACCCTGCCAGAGCCTGCCTCTGGGTTCCCTTTCCTCCAGGCCCTGCTGCCTGGATTGATGCCCTTTTCCTACCAGCTGCAGCTTGCTTCTGTGACAGAATGTCACCCAGAGCCTTTGCTATCACCCCAATGCTCCCCCAAATCCCAGGGCAGCCCTCTGGATGGAGCACATGCAAAGCAGCTGGCCCAGCTTCTCTGGGCAGGTGCCACCAGGTTTAGACAAAGAACTCTGAGCAGCTCCCCACTCTGCTAATCCTTTCTCCATTTTTAGAATGGCTTTGTTGTTGTTGTTATTATAATTATTATTATTATTATTATTATTATTATTATTATTATTATTATTATTATGAAAAGTCTAAATAAGTATTTTTTCCCTTCTGGTTTTCATGTCAGGACAGAGGTGCCAAGCTGCTGTGAAAAGAAATGTTCTACCCCCTGGTTTTCCCAGCCAGAAACAGAAATAGTCAGCTAAGAATTTTCTGGTGAGATTTCTTGCCTTGCTCTGGACAGAGAAATGCATCCCAAAGTCACAAAGACTCATCTTCAGATGCCACTGCTCCTGCAGTCTGTGGCTCCAAGGCTCAGCTCTGGATGGTTGGGTTGGTACCATCTGGTGCCAACTCCCAGCAAATCAGGAATGATGACAGTGACTGGGAAGCTGGAGCCAGCCTGGGCAGTTTCCAAAGGAGCATCTGGACCCTCACACAGGCAGCCCCAGAGCCAGGCTGCAGCTCTGCTGGCATTTGTACATCCCTAATTCTCTATCTGCAGCAGCAGTGAGACCCTAATTCTCTATCTGCACCCAGTGCTCCCCAGGAACCAGCCTTCCAGTTCACTGGGGAAGGCAGAGTTTGATCAGCAGGGCTGGGCAGGGGGGTCACAGCTCCTTGCAGACAAACCCCAAGGTCATGTGTGAGAGAAAATGTCCCAACCCTTGATTTCCTTCTTGCCCCCCTTGGCCTCTTCCTTCTCTCCCATTTTCTCCTGATTTCTGTCTGCCTTTTACAAACATGGAGCCTGGGACTGCTCTGAACTCTGCAGAACACTTGGTGGGAAACCATGGACCCAGCTGAGTGAAGCAGAGTCACTGGAACTCAGCTGGATGTTTCCAGTGATTCTCAGACACGCTGAGCCAGGGGGGGGAAAAAAAAAAAAAAAAAAGATGATTTTTCAAAAATGTGCACACTCAGCAATGGCTTTTCCTTGTACCTGAGGCAGAACAAGGACTCCAGCTGGGCTTCTGCACTGCCTGCCCTGCCCCTGCAGCCCTCCAGCACAGGAAATGGGAAATCCAGCCACCCCTTCCTAACAGGCAGCTGAGACACTCCTGAAAACCTTCTGTGACCAGTGGAGCCCCCTGCAAGGCTCCTGAGCACGGCTGCTGCTGTTTGATGGGGAGAGCTCAGGCAGCTAAAGCAGAAGCACAGCCCAGTGGCAGTGATGGAAACCCACCAGTTGGGTGCTCCTCCTCACTGGGAGGCTTTGCCTCCTGCCTGCTCCCCACTCAGGCAGTGCTGTGTTGTGCTGGGGGCCTCTGTCACTTACCACTGTGCAGCAAAGGGGCCAGAACCACCAGAGGAGAGCCAGGGCCAGCAGGAGGAAGAGGATCAGCAGAGCAATGGCCAGGATGGTCCCATCTGACTGGAAGAGAAGCACAGAGAGCAGTGAGCCCTTCTGACCCAGCCCTGCCCTCTCCACTGCCCCTCTGCTGGGCATCCTGCTGCCAGGCAAGCACGTGCCCAGTGGGCCCTTGCCACACTTCACTGCTTTTTCAGACAAAAGCCAGTTTTCCTCCCTCCTCCTCCACCCAGCTGTGGCAACCCCCATCCCTCCCCTGCTTGCAAAGAGGCTGAGACCTCTGTTCCCTTCCCAGACCTCCATGTTCAGTCACATAGCCCACTGCTCCCACCTCAGATCACAATTAACCCAACAGAGGCTGTGAGGGTGGAAGAAAAGAGCTCAAAGCACAGTGTTGGACTGGCACCACTGCCCTTGCTTTGCACCTCTTGCAGAATAAAGAAAGCACTGTTAGAATTCCTTGACTCCATGAATTCCTGGAAACAAGATCCCCACTCAGGTCACCCTGTCCTCTCAGCAGTGCTGAGTCAGGGCAGCTCTGCCATCAGCTGTCCAGGGACATGGGGATTTCTTCACCATGGCTACAAGACACAGGGCTTTCCACATCAGAAGCTGTTCACTCTCCTCTCTAACTGGGACAACTCCCCCCTTTCCAGAGGCATTTGGGAATGCTGCAGAAACCAGCCCAGCAGAGCACTCCCAGTGGGAGTTCTAAGTGCTGAGATTTCAACCAGATGCTCTTGTTTTCCTGATGCCAGCTTCCCTGCAGCACCCTCCCAGTGCCCCCCAGCCTGAGATGCTGACTGCAGTCTCCTTCAGAGGCTCCTGCTGCAAGAGCCAGAGGTTCCAAATCCCCACCCAGCTCACAGTGGCAGATTTAGGACACGCTGAAGAGCAGACTGACCTGTGGGATGGGAGAACTGGGTGCCCCCTTAAGTCACTGGAATTTAATGGCCAGATCACCTCCCATCAAACCATCATGGGAAGAGTCATGGAAAAAAAAAACCCCATCGGGTCAAGAGCATTTTCCAAATTCTCTCCTGGTGCAGAAGGAATTTCTGGAGAAGTCAGATCAAGACAACCTGATCTCTGACACTTGGAAAGAAAAGAGAGATCCACACAAGAGAAGAATTCACCCAGGACAGCTCTGGAAATGGAACTTGGACCCCAATCCAGAACAAATGTGAGGAGACAGAGCTGGTGTTTGGTGCATAAATCACAGCCCTCAGCTGCAGGATGCAGCCTGCTGATGCTCAGTGC
Source organism: Ceyx cyanopectus (assembly GCA_013401355.1). NCBI lineage: Eukaryota > Metazoa > Chordata > Aves > Coraciiformes > Alcedinidae > Ceyx > Ceyx cyanopectus. The sequence continues at coordinate 1,563 of VYZU01082304.1, read as the reverse complement.
TCTAGAAATGTGACCCTGACCTTCCTGCCATGAAATCATACCAGAAATGAGGTTTTTTTAGCTGATTCTTCTCTGCCCCTCTATTGAAACTAGGGTTTTGCCATTAAGAAAGAGTCCCCAGCCCTGGGGGTGTTTCAGGGGGGTTTGGCTGTGGGGTTGAGGGCCATGGGTTAGGGGTGAACTGTGTAGAGCAGGTTCATGGTTGGACTGGGTGACCCCAAGGGGCTGTTCCAACCTGAAGGAATCTTTGAATATTCTAAAATCAATTTGCAAAAATCCAAACCAAACAAAGTGGCCTTTTAACAGTTTCCTTCTGGGGAGTTTTTTCTTCATTTTCTTTTCAAAACAGAATCGATTTTTCCTTTTCTTCCTCATTTTCCCCCCCAGGACCAGCCTGCCCTGCCCTGCCCTGCCACGTGTGTGAGGGAGCTGAAGGGGTCAAATCCCACAAGTCATGGCAGGGGTGCACACAGGGGGGGTTTGGAGCTCTGACATTTCTCTCTTGCTGAAGCCACCTGGCCAGTCTGCAGGAACAAACCCTCTTCAGACACCCCAACCCCACTCCAGATACCTAAATCCACTCCAGACACCCCAACCCTCTCCAGATACCCCAACCCACTCCCGACACCCCAACCCCACTCCAGACACCCCAACCCTCTCCAGACACCCCAACCCCACTCCAGACACCCCAACCCCACTCCAGATACCCAAACCCACTCCAGATACCCAAACCCACCCCCCTTCTCTCCCCCCACTGCTTGGATTAATCCCTTTCCTTGCACTCAGACAGAATATTCCAGACAAATGAGAACTGAATTTTCTGCACTCAGCCAGAGCTGTAAGTGTCACATTCAGACCCTTCCTCAGGAGCTGCCAGTCCTGATGCTCCCCCAGCTCTGGCTGTGCTGGCTCTGCTGCCAGGGGGGAGCAGAGGAAACCCTTGCAAGTCAGAGCAGGGCAAAGCACATCCACACAATAAATCTTGCTGTAATAATCCAGAGTGGCCTGAACTCTGCTGGGGTTTGTTTAATCTTTGGCCTGTCAGCTTCTGCTGGAGCCCAGCCATCCATCTCTGGGCTGTCTGTGGGTTTGTGCAGCTAGAACCAGGTTTAGACAGAACCTGCCACTTAACCCAGGCTGGATGATAAAGGAGGCAAAAGCAATCCTGCTAAAAGAGGTTGCAGAAGTTCCAGTGACATTCTGAAATCCTTCTCCCAGTTTTTAGCTGGTTAAAAAGGTTAGAGCTGGTTACAGTGCTGAAGCATTTCAAATGTCTGCTTGCATTCCATTATTTTTTGGAATGGGTGATACAAATCCTCATGGAAACACTGAACCATGGAAGAATTCAAGGAGCTGTGTTCAACACTGAACAAAAGCTGCCAACTCGGGCCAAGAAAACAACTTTCATTTTAAAGAGAAGAAAGAAAAGATAATTTTAACCCTAAATGGGCACGTTTTCCACAAGAACCACCTCTGGAGACAAAGCCTGGCCCCTGCATCCCCACGGGTGTCTGAGAGCAGTTGCATTCCCACTGGGATTCATTCACACCCAGAGGAAACTGG
>VYZU01082288.1:0-25161 GCA_013401355.1 Ceyx cyanopectus | reverse complement strand
ATTCTGTGATTCTGTGATGTACATCCAGCATATTATTACTTGCAACCCAACTGATACTGAGCACCCTTCACAACTGACGAATGCATTCTTCAAGAATACTAAGTATTCCCCTTCAAAATAGTATTTCTTTCTCTAGTCATATAAAAATGTTACTGCATTTGTACTAGAGTGAGCTATCTTTCATCTAACTAAAAACATTAATTCTCCTAGAAGACTTTAGGAAATAATTTTTTGATTCATTTTACCAAATGACACAGGTATATGAAAAAAGTGCATGAATCTCAGTAGCAAACAGGATAACAACAGGTTCCTATAGGGAACTGTTCTCTTGCCTAAAACACCAGCCTGACTATTCATTCCATGCATGACCAGAACCTGCACTCTCAATTGGAGGAGGTCAGGGAGTGGATCTCACAGCTCAGACACAGGAAACCTCAGCCAATGGAACATCACAAAAATATTCTACTTTTATGAAGGATCTCAGTTCATATACCAACTGTCCTCTGAGTCATGCTTAGTCTACCCCTTTTCTGGCCTGTATCTTGTCTGTAAACCTCACCTGCTGACTGTACACCCCTACCACCTTTACACCTATTTATATATATATATCTGCTAGTACCAAATGGCTAATACCAAATGGCAGGAGCATTCAGCAAAAATTACTTGACATGCCACCAACAGCAGACTAGGCAGACAACATGTAACTCACATACACCAACTATTATTTGGGTGAGCTCAGTACAAACCTAAACAGCAATATATAGCATTTTCTATTCTGTGCAGTATGCTTGTTATGTAATGTAATTAACATAATTAATGACATGATAAATTATGCTAAGTTACACTTTAAGAGATGCACAGTTAGCAGGAAAAAAAAATATAAAAAAGCATTTTTAAAGCATTTCTTTTCCGATTACCATTCTTCACCTAGGACTCGATGGTCTTTGCTGGTCCTTCCCCAGCCCTGACATTCTGTGGTTCTGGGACTCTGTGGACATATCAAATGTGTACTGAACATTCAGGAATCCACTGTTTCTGCATCACAATTACAAGCCCTGAACACTACAAAGCAACTCAACCAGTACTGAAAAGCCCTTATCTCTTCTTTCATGTTTTCACATTCAGAGCTGTCAAATTTGCAGAGGTAATAATATCTAGCAAAGAAAGGCAGCTGACTAGCCAGAAGTGAAATACAACCTGGAGCTCTTCACTATGTGCCTCCAGAATTTTTTTAATGAGCCCATCTCCTTTTCTGCTTCCCAGATCTCATCTTGTAATTGACAATAAGTGCAATGACACCTTCTCAAAACATAAAAACTCATCAGCTGCCAGCTCACCGCTAATAAACTCATTTAAAACAACTTATTAAGACATAACCTTTAAGTGTGTGAGCAAACAATATGCAATCAAACACACGACACAAGTATCTCTAAAGCCAGATGAGGCACCAGGATTCCTGCAGCTCTCTCTGACCGAAGCGAAGCATATGGTGGTATAATGGAGCATGAATTTACAGCAGCAGAGATGTACGATATAGATTAAAGCTTCATCTGTGAGAACGTTCTACACAGCAGAAACACTCAACCATTTCCCCGTTTGCTGGTTCGCAGCACGGTGAGAGCAGCTTTTACAGAGCCAGGGCTCCCTCTGCTGCCCGCAGGGATGCAAACGCCAAAACTTTCCTCGAAATCCACTACAAAGGTGCTCCTAGACCACGATTTCAAAGTAACCAAGGCATAAACCTGCTTCTCAGGCTGTCTGGGGAGACACGAACATTTCAGGTAGGACTGACAGGCCCGTGTTATCCACTTGGAGCATGGAAAGCTCCAAAAAAAATTAACTCCACTAACTGTGTCTGCACTCACCACGGGAGTTCCTAATTTCACAGAATCACAGAATGTTAGGGATTGGAAGGGACCTATAAGATCATCTAGTCCAACCCCCCTGCCCAGAACAGGATCACCTAGACTAAGTCACCCAGGAACAGATCCAGGCGGGTCTTAAGTGTCTCCAGAGATGGAGACTCCACAACCCCCCTGGGCAGCCTGTTCCAGAGCTCTGGCACCCTCACTGAGAAAATTTCTTCCTTGTATGTACCTTAAACCTCTTGTGCTCCAACTTACTCCTTCTGCCTCTTGTCCTGTCACTGGATGACATTGAGAAGAGTCTGGCTCCATCCTCTCTACACTCACCTTTAACATATTTATAGACATCGATGAGCTCCCCCCCTCAGTCTCCTCCAGGCTAAAGAGCCCCAGCTCTCTCAGCCTCTCCTCAGCAGGGAGATGCTCCACTCCCCTAATCATCTTGGTGGCCCTGCACTGGACTCTGTCCAGTAGTTCTCTGTCTTACTTGAACTGGGGTGCCCAAAACTGGACACAGTATTCCAAATGGGGCCTCACCAGTGCAGAGTAGAGGGGGAGGAGAACCTCCCTTGATCTGCTGGTCACACTCCTCCTAATGCATCCTAAGATGCCACTGGCCCTCCTGGCTGCAAGGGCGCACTGTTGTCCCAATAAGTTACTTACTTAAATATGGCACAAAGACCTCATCTTACCAGGATGGTGGACCCCTCTACATAGCTTACATTCTGCTGTAAGACAATGGAGTGTGAAAACCAAAATCAGAATGAGATTTTAAATTATAGAAATAGACTGCCAACCTTTTTGATGTATCCTTCTCCAAAACAGGCACATAACACTAGCCAAAGAGGCAGATCTGCTGCAAACGTACAGTTAGCATTCATCTGTTTGGCACAAGTGAACTAGAGAGTATGTCCTCTGTGCATATGTATTCCTGTGCAGGTTTCTTCTGATCATCCAATTATATTCTGGGGAGGGCATATACACTTTCAAGGGCTGTATCTATCCAATTCTGCCTGTAACAAACCCCAGACTTTCTGAAATATCATTAAGACAGACAAGACTAAAAATAGAACTCTGGAGAACAAAGGAAAATGGTCATGCACCTTCTCTTTCATGTTTTCCTAGGATATATTAAAAATGAAAAAGTCAGTCTTTTCACAAAAAGGTTAATTTATATTCTCTGGATTTTTTCAGCCACCACAACTGGATTCTCTTTCCTTATTTTTGATGCAGCTTCTGCTTTGTAATCATATGGACAATTATGCTTGTCAGAATAACGATGAAGTCCACAAAATAAGTTCCCACATCGGCAATCAAACCCTGTAAGTCCAACCTTAATTTAAACTATAATGAAACAAGCACTCAATACTTTTTGTTACTTTTATTTGAGAAGGTATCTTTGGGGAAAGCTCTGTTTTCAGCAAGTTCTGGCTTATCTGTCCTGGTAAAACAGCTGTGGGTGTTCGAGTCGTTTCTTTCCTTAAATAAATCTGGGAGGACTTCCCTAAAACCCTGTGACTGACCAGCACTAAAAGACAACGACTGAAGCCATTTCTTAAACGAGCGAACTCACGCCATGGATGTGCTGACCACAGTTGCTTCGACTCGGTGCCGGAGTCACTCTGTGCCCAGGGGGCTTCAGGCCGGTGCCTTCTGGGGCTTCCTTGGCTCTCGGGGCCGGGCCAGAGCCGCTGGGCGCGGGGCAGGGAGCAGCGCCAGCGCTTCAGCCGCTCCCGCCTCCGGGGGCCAGCTGCGGGCCGGGCCAGGAAGCGGTGGTCACCGCACAGTCACTTACGTCCCTCGCGGAAATTCCCGCCAAGCGCGGGACACTCACCCGCCTCCGCCGCCCTCTCTCCGCGCTCCGGGAGGAGTCGCGGCCAAAGGGCAATTCCCCCGAGGCCAGCGGCCGACGAGGACAGGGACAAACGGACGCAGCAGAGCCGATTCCACCGGCCCCTGCCGGCACACCCGCTCCACCGCGGCCCTGGCTGCGCCGCGTCCTCACGGGACCAGAGGCGGGAACCGAACGATCCTTCCGCCGGCGGCCACCGAGGAGGCTGCGGTTTCCCGCCTTTTCTCTCCCTCACCCGCTGCCGCGGCGGCATCGCGCCGGGGAAGCGATACCGCCTGGGACCCAGCCGCAGCGCGGAGCCGGCAAGCGGGGCACGCAGCGGTGGCAGGCACCTACGGAGAGCCCGCCGAGCCTCGGGGCGCGACGGACAGACGGAGAGACAGACGGACGGACGAACGGACATCTCCCGGCGTTTTCACCTGCGCCTCGAGCAGGGGCGGCGCAGGCAGCACGAGGGGAGGCCGGTCTTCAGAGGAGCCCCGCCCCGAGCTCCGCCGCTCGGCGGTGGATTGCTAACGCCTGGCGCGGCCGCCCCTCAGCCATGGCGGACGAGGAGCTGGAGGCCCTGCGGCAGCAGCGCTTGGCCGAGCTGCAGGCCAAGCACGGGGTAAGGCGGCGGAGATCGTCCCGCCGCGGCCCCGCTCCCTGCCGCCGGGTGGGGGGAGGCCGGCCGGGAGCTCCCCGGGTGGGGGGCCGCCTCTGAGGGACTCAGGAAGGGGAGGGGGCGGCGCCGCGAAGGGAGCGCTCTGTGAGTAGCGGCCAGGCCGCGCCCGGTGCTTGGGCCAGAAACCTCATCGGCCGCAGCCTCGGGGTAGGGGGGTGTGGAGCTGCCGGGCGCCCGGCCGGGTTCCCTCTGCTGCCGCAGAAACCCCGTCGCTTTCGAGGCGCCTCGGGCCCGGCTGCTGCCTGGCGATGCTCAGCCGCCCCGGCCCCGCCTTTCCCCCGCCGCTCGCGGCTTCCCAGCATCGGGCTCTCCGCTCATCGGTGTGTGCGGGCCTGAGGCCTGGAATAGTCTAAGGTGGTCCTGTGAAGAGACCTCCCGCCCCTCTGATCAGCCTCATTTCCTCTTGTGTGGCTCCCCGTTCTGCTTTTGCTCTCTCAAGTGTTACATATAAAACCCGAGGTGTGGATTCAACCTGAAGTTCGGGTTTTTTCTTTGTGATGTGTTGCTGAACAGCCGTCTCGGCTGCCTGTGGCACTTCCTGGCATTGTGTTGTCTTCTGGATTCAGATACAAACGGCTACATTTAATTCCTTTTGTTGTTCCTTTAATGGGTTTAAAATGTGGACCTTTAATCTGCTTTCTGGGCTTTCTAAGGGGAAGACCTTTTAAAGTCCAAATGCACAACAATCCATGGATGGCTCTAGCAGCACCAGCCCTCCCTCTAGTCTGCACTACTGCTTTGTGAGGAAAGTACAGTGGCGTGTTTATTGGCATGTTTATTTGCTGGGGCAGCAGATTGAGCTCAGGATGCTGCCCGTGGCCAGGCAGGATTAGCTCACACTGACTGCTGAAAGGCTGAACATTACTGTCCTGTGTGGAATGGTGTTGGATGATCATCTCTATTCTGATCTCATTCTTTAGGATCCTTCTGGTGATCCATCACAACAAGAAGCTAAACAGAGGTATAAGTGAGAACTGTTGACTTGGGGTCTTGTCTGATTGTTTTGAATCTTGTGCTTTTGTTGTTTTCTTGGGTTTGAGTGTTTAATTTCTTTGAAATACCTGAAATGTTGGTGAGTTGGCAAAAAACAGCAACAAAGTAGCAGAAATGCCAAAGATTGAATCCAAGGATGGCTCTAATTTGCTTGTTGCAAGCGTGGCTGCCAGGCCATGTCTACTTTGGATGAGCAGAGCTGTTGGGCATTCAGCCCTGACAGGGTGGAGGGCACTGGGGGAAAGCACCAGTGTGTTCAGACACTCAGCTGAGTGTAGTAACCTCCTAACCCTTAGTGCTCTAATAGCATGTTTTGAGGAAAACATCATCAGCCCACTGTAATCTGCTTCTGGAACTCTCAGAATCAGGCTTTTCAGAGCTGGCAGGAGTTGGTGATAGGAAAAATCTCAAAGTGTGTCAGAACTCTTCCCAAACTGGAGTTTTGTCTGTAATTACATGAACTATTCCTTGTGTCTGCTCTACCCTGCCCTGCCTCTGGTGGGACTGCACATAGGATCCTAAGCAGGTAGCACAGCTTTTCTTCAGATGCAGCAGTAACCAGTGAGAAGGTGTGAGTAGGAACCTCCATCTCTTGGAAGATGTTGATAGACATGTAACTTTCTCAGCATTTGCTAGAGAAGAAATAATGTAAATGCAATGTAGGGACCTGCAAAAGTCACATGTATGGAAAGTGTCCTGTAAGTTGCTGGTTGGTGTGTATGGTTTTACATATTCAAAATCCCTTTTCTAATGGGTGCTTAATTTCTCCTTACAGGGAAGCAGAGATCAGAAATACTATTTTAGCTCAAGTCCTTGATCAAGCAGCACGTGCAAGATGTGAGTATCCAAGTCCCCTCCTGAGAGAATCATAGAATCATAGATATTAGGGGTGGAAGGGATCATCTAGTCCAACCCCCCTGCCTGAGCAGGATCACCTAGACCAAGTCGCCCAGGAACAGATCCAGGCGGGTCTGGAGTGTCTCCAGAGCAGGAGACTCCACAACCCCCCTGGGCAGCCTGTTCCAGAGCTCTGGCACCCTCACCGAGAAAAAGTTCTTTCTCGTGTTGAGCCTAAACCTCTTGTGCTCCAGCTTGCACCCATTGCCTCCTGTCCTGTCATTGGATGACATTGAGAAAAGTCTGGCTCCATCCTCTCTACACTCACCCTTAACATATTGATAGACATTGATGAGCTCACCCCTCAGTCTCCTCTTCTCCAGGCTAAAGAGCCCCAACTCTCTCAGCCTCTCCTCAGCAGGGAGATGCTCCATTCTCCTAATCATCTTGGTGGCCCTGAGCTGGACTCTCTCCAGCAAATCTCTATCTTTTCTGAACTGGGGTGTCCAAAACTGGACACAGTACTCGAGGTGGGGTCTCACCAGTGCAGAGTAGAGGGGGAGGAGAACCTCCCCTGACCTGCTGGCCACACTTCTCCTAATGCATCCCAGGATGCCATTGGCCTGTTTGGCCAATGAAAGGGAGCATTGTTGGCTCATGGCCATCCCCCTATCCACCAGGACCCCCAGGGCTCTTTCTCCAGAGCTGCTCTCTAGTACATCAGCCCCCAGCCTGTACTGCTTCTCAGGGACTGGAGGGGAGGAGTTAATTGACATCTGAATGATGCTAATCAAAAATACTTTTGTTTAATAACTGTAGGAACTGTAGTGAGAGTAAAGTCAATTTATCTGATTATTATTTAGAACTATTTACAAGTACAAACTGGAACTACCTTGTTCCTTTATTTTATGCAAATGAAAATGCCCCTTTTCAGTTTATTTGATGATCCTGGTATGAATAAGATGGTTTCATAGGGACTTTTGTCACTTCAGTTACTAGGAAGTAATGTGAGTAGATTTTAAACCAAAATGATCAGAGCCTGTTTTTGTTGCAGTAAGCAATTTAGCACTTGTGAAACCAGACAAAGCAAAAGCAGTAGAAAATTATCTTATACAGATGGCAAGACTGGGACAGCTACCTGGAAAGGTGAGTTCTGTTTTAGTTCTTTCTTGCATGAATTCATTTGAAAAACTAGTTCACTATAAAAAAAAATAATAAATTGTTTTAGTATCTGTAAATGAAATAACCAAGCAAGGCAATTGAGAGCTTGTAAGTACTGTCAGGCACCCTGTAGAAGAAGGGCAGGTGTGCTTTGGTGAGCATCTCTCCATGGCTTCTATTTTGATTTCTTAGGTATCAGAACAAGGTTTGATAGAAATACTTGAAAAAGTGAGTCAGCAAACAGAGAAGAAAACAACAGTAAAGGTGAGTTTTGTTTCCTAAATGTTGTTTTTGCTTGTTATAAAATAAAGCAGAAACACAACTTGTCTTGGACCCTCTGAGGGTAGAACTTCAGTTTGCTTTGCAAAGGGCTAAGGGCTGGTGGGAAATGGCAGCAGAGCTTACCAGCAGTGCAGTCTGCAGCTGGGGACAGACTGGCACCAGGCAGGGCTGGCCTGGGGCAGGTGCTGAGTGGATGTTCTGCCCCCTGGGGGAGTCTGCAGGGGCTGCTCTGGGCTGCAGTTACTCTGACCCTTCTGCTTTCATCTCCTGTATTTTGTTTTAGTTCAACAGAAGGAAAGTGCTGGATTCTGATGAAGAGGAGGATTATTGATACTGCTGCAGACCCTCTGCCAAGCAGAAGGGCTGTGCCGGCAGCAGGCATGAGGCAAACTCTGAAAATGTTTACGCTTCTTTACTTTTTTTTTTTTTGATAAAAAGGCCAACAGAGGAACTTTGTCTTATCAATCTGAGAAGGGGATTTTATAACTAATTTTTTGTAGTCTAAGAGGTCCCAGCAGTGTGGGTTTCCCCTCTGCTTCAGTTGCACGAACGTTCTGTTTCCCCTTCCTCAGGCCACACTTCAGCAACTGCACACACTTAACTTGCTGCTAGTGGAGATACCAGGAGGGAGGAGGAGCCAACTGTAGAGCTGGGAACAGCCACTCCTGAGGGGTGTTTAAAGACTTACCCCCAGGCTCTAACCATAGAGGTTTCCCAAGCCCCAGAAGGAAGCCTGTCCATCAGCCAACTGTCTCTCAGGTCCTTTCTGGAAATTTATAAAAGAAAGTGAAGGTATCAAAGTAGTGTTTGGATCAGAGGACTTCCTATCAGGCAGCCTATGTAAAAAAAAATCATAACCATCATACAGCTGAAGCAATCCCCTCTGAACTGAGATTATCTCAAAGCAAGTTAACTGTGTAACAGAGCACTGCTCAGACACTTGCTATCGTGTGTTCGTACGACTACCTCCATACAAATGGCTGGAGCACCTCTTACCTTGGAAAGAAGCAAGTTTTCCTCAACTTCCATCAAACCCTGCATGCATAAAGGAATACAGAACTTGCTCTACCATTATTCAAAATGATGGTTATCCAAATAAGTAGTGTGAATACTGTAACGTGCTGATAAACACTCTTGCCACTACACAACCTTTTTCTGACTTAATTTAACAGGAACATGTATGATCCCCACTGCAGTGCTTTTTGGAACAGAATAAAATTGTTTCAAGTGAGCACTAGTGGGTGTTTTTCATCTCATGGGAATGTGCTCTGAAAGCCTTTAACAGTTATTTTTGTTCATTTGGACTACACTGGGCATTTTGCTTGTTCAGGTAATGAGGGTTCCTTAATGTTAGTAACACTGTGGGTGTGCACTGCGTTTCTTGAGACTGACCTGTGTGAACAGTTTCAACTGTGTGTTGAAAGCCAAGGTGTAGTGATAGATGACTGAGAAGTTTTGCCTTTAGTGCTACAAATACATCCTAAGCATGCAACATTTTCATCCCCAAGTTCATCAAATTCTACTTGAAACAACATAAGCCTTATTGCTTTAAATTCACACAGCCTACCACTAGCAATCCATGGATGCAGGAGGGAGAAGGGCAGGTTGAAGTTGAGTAAATTCCAACAGATGCCTCCTTTTCTGCAGGGGCACAAGGTGGTGCCTTCAAACACCTACAGAAACTAAAGCTTTGAAAAAAAAACAGCCAGAAACCAGCATTTCCAAGAGTTACTTTACTAGTTGTTTCTTTCCATCATTTGGCACAAATCCAAGGCACATCAGAAAAGTCCTGTGATCTCATAAATTAGAAAAATAAACATGACCCTCATCTCCTCCTGCTCATACTGTGCACTCACTGCACATTTCACCTCTTTGATTAAAAAGTTATTTGAAAAAAAATAAAAATCACCAGCATGTCTTCCAGCTTTGTCCTTTGCCAGGCAGTTTACAGAAACTGAATTTTCCATACGAAGAGGTCGTTAAATAAAACACAATCTGGATGTGATGAGCCAAGAATAAAACCACAATGTGCTGAGAAACCTGGCTCCTTCTGTTCACACATTCTGAAGTTCAGGTGTAAGCAGCAGCTACTGGCAGAGTTACTTTCAGTTCTTCAGGGATCACCTCTGGGAATGGGTTAATATTTGTCTTTTTCAGTCATGTGAGAAATACCTTTCGTAATTGGAAAGTCACCTTTCTAAAGAGCAGTTCAGAGCAGGTTCCTGGGCAGTTCTGTCCATGGGTGGTGCCCGGGTTCAGAACCCAGCTCTTGCTTTCTTTCACACAACGTTAGCCAGAGTCCAAAGGTTACCTTGGACAAGGGCTCTTTTTCCCAAGTATCTTGGCTCCTGCAAGGAACTTGATCTTGCAAGTGTAGGGAAAGACTGCATAGGAATTAGCAAGGATTACATCCCTTCACATTAATAGCCCGTGTACATTTGTGACGCCCTGTCACAGCTGTTCAGGGCTGTTGTTTTCCCAGCTACTGCAATGTACAGAAATATATATTATAATGGTTTGTAACAGCATGATAAAAATAGAGACATTTCCATTACCTCTGTTAATAAATACCTTGTTACCCAAGATCTCTTTAGCTCTATAAATATATATATTTATATATACACTTACCCAATGTAGTGATAAAAACTGAAAAGGCAAAAATTGCTCAAAGACTTAAAAACAAAGCAGGTGGCTGAAAAAATACAATAGAGCTTTTCATTTGGTTTACTGTTACACGGAACTGTTCTCCTAGTGCTGAGCAGAACAGGAAAGGAGTTTTGCTCTCTGCATTTCAGTACATCCCAGTAAGACCTGGCCAGGTCACTGCCTCCAACAGAAACAGGGGATTCCCTCTGGGGAAGTGCTGGGAAGTTCAGGTTCTGCTGACATCTCATCCCTGTCTCCTGGTGGAAGGCAGGCTTGGAACTGTCGCTGACTTCTCAGACACACAGTTAAGGGTTAATGAAATTATCTTCCATGGAATTGGTGCTTCCTTGTCAGTACTTGGAAAGCAGGTCGGCACAGCTGTCTCTGGACTGTGCAGTACCTGGGTTTCTAGGGCTGTCCAAAGTGTCACTGCTGACTTTCTCTGCTGACAGTGGCACGCTGACTGTGTGTCTTCGGTGCATTAATTTACTCCTGGGAGGAGCTTCTATCCCGTCATCGTGTTTCACAAACTCACCACTGCATCCTGTGTCAGGGATCTTCACTTTCCTCTGGTCCAGCGTGGCAACAGATTTCAACTTGGATTTATCAAAGCTTTTAATAGCCAACTGCCAGGAGAGAAAAATGGTAGGTCAAAAGTATTGCAGAGGAGTTAAAAAAAAATACAGTGCTTCTTGAATATAATTACCATGCTACTTTCAAGGATATTCTTTATACTAAGAACACAGCTAAGGATTAAAAATCACATACCTAATAGGACAATCATTTTATTCAGTCTACAGATGAGAAAACAAGAGGCCAACCTGTCACAGGCAAAAGATCCATCTGTCTCATCAATGAGAAGATAGTGAAGGTGTTCCAAGTTTCTTCTCACTGCACTATCTAATACCATCCTAACTCTTCTAAATGCCTTTTGTAATGCAAAGATCATGTACTTTAAACAAACAGCTATGCAAAGCCTACTTTTTACCTACTTAAAAATCTCCCTCCTGTAAACAGCATCTCTCCTTGGCTAAGGATCTTCTAAGCTGTGGAGTTTTTCAAGCTAGACCAGGCAGAGAAAACAAGACTGAGAGGAACCCTGCAGTAAGAGACTCAGGAGGTTTAACAGTAAGAATAAGATGTTTAAGAGGTGTTACAAAAGCACCACCAAGTTGGAACAGGGATGAAACATTAGCAATTGGGTCAGAACTTTGGGGATTCACCAACCATCACCAGTAAAGAAACTTTCCTATTACATCTATCTCCATTAATAGACAAATAAATTGTCCATTATACAAATATTTCACTTACCTGATGCAGCAACTGACAGTCAAAATTTGGGACACTTTTATCTCTTGTTACTGTTCTCCGTAAATGTTTTGCTCTAAAAAAAAATATTTTAAACAAAATCGATTTAGCTTCAGATCAGTCTTTCCACAAAGCCTCCATCCCAGAAAGGCCACTGCCTGACACCAGCTCGTGTCTGCCCCGGGAACCTGCACCTCCAGGAGACACATCCACTGCAGAGCAGTCACCATGGGATGGGACTTTGCCCCAGTCGGGGCTCTGTTAACTCTACGTGTCTCATTTCTTACGGGAAACCATCAAAACCACCTGAGGAAGCTTCAGGGCTTACTTGTTGAATCTGTTAATTGCCTGAACCAGCTGAAGTTGTCTGCTCGTGGGATCATCAGCTTGCTCGCAGGGCTTAGAATTCACTGGGGGTTTAAAAGAACAGGCAGCTACAGTCACAACCCAGTAACTGAAGAATTCAAAATAGCTGACCATTCTTTAATTATATGCACATTAATTATATAGAATATTTTATACAGTCCCACATGGAATCCTAAATCCCTTTTTATTCACACCAGTACAAATATACACATANTGATCTTGCAAGTGTAGGGAAAGACTGCATAGGAATTAGCAAGGATTACATCCCTTCACATTAATAGCCCGTGTACATTTGTGACGCCCTGTCACAGCTGTTCAGGGCTGTTGTTTTCCCAGCTACTGCAATGTACAGAAATATATATTATAATGGTTTGTAACAGCATGATAAAAATAGAGACATTTCCATTACCTCTGTTAATAAATACCTTGTTACCCAAGATCTCTTTAGCTCTATAAATATATATATTTATATATACACTTACCCAATGTAGTGATAAAAACTGAAAAGGCAAAAATTGCTCAAAGACTTAAAAACAAAGCAGGTGGCTGAAAAAATACAATAGAGCTTTTCATTTGGTTTACTGTTACACGGAACTGTTCTCCTAGTGCTGAGCAGAACAGGAAAGGAGTTTTGCTCTCTGCATTTCAGTACATCCCAGTAAGACCTGGCCAGGTCACTGCCTCCAACAGAAACAGGGGATTCCCTCTGGGGAAGTGCTGGGAAGTTCAGGTTCTGCTGACATCTCATCCCTGTCTCCTGGTGGAAGGCAGGCTTGGAACTGTCGCTGACTTCTCAGACACACAGTTAAGGGTTAATGAAATTATCTTCCATGGAATTGGTGCTTCCTTGTCAGTACTTGGAAAGCAGGTCGGCACAGCTGTCTCTGGACTGTGCAGTACCTGGGTTTCTAGGGCTGTCCAAAGTGTCACTGCTGACTTTCTCTGCTGACAGTGGCACGCTGACTGTGTGTCTTCGGTGCATTAATTTACTCCTGGGAGGAGCTTCTATCCCGTCATCGTGTTTCACAAACTCACCACTGCATCCTGTGTCAGGGATCTTCACTTTCCTCTGGTCCAGCGTGGCAACAGATTTCAACTTGGATTTATCAAAGCTTTTAATAGCCAACTGCCAGGAGAGAAAAATGGTAGGTCAAAAGTATTGCAGAGGAGTTAAAAAAAAATACAGTGCTTCTTGAATATAATTACCATGCTACTTTCAAGGATATTCTTTATACTAAGAACACAGCTAAGGATTAAAAATCACATACCTAATAGGACAATCATTTTATTCAGTCTACAGATGAGAAAACAAGAGGCCAACCTGTCACAGGCAAAAGATCCATCTGTCTCATCAATGAGAAGATAGTGAAGGTGTTCCAAGTTTCTTCTCACTGCACTATCTAATACCATCCTAACTCTTCTAAATGCCTTTTGTAATGCAAAGATCATGTACTTTAAACAAACAGCTATGCAAAGCCTACTTTTTACCTACTTAAAAATCTCCCTCCTGTAAACAGCATCTCTCCTTGGCTAAGGATCTTCTAAGCTGTGGAGTTTTTCAAGCTAGACCAGGCAGAGAAAACAAGACTGAGAGGAACCCTGCAGTAAGAGACTCAGGAGGTTTAACAGTAAGAATAAGATGTTTAAGAGGTGTTACAAAAGCACCACCAAGTTGGAACAGGGATGAAACATTAGCAATTGGGTCAGAACTTTGGGGATTCACCAACCATCACCAGTAAAGAAACTTTCCTATTACATCTATCTCCATTAATAGACAAATAAATTGTCCATTATACAAATATTTCACTTACCTGATGCAGCAACTGACAGTCAAAATTTGGGACACTTTTATCTCTTGTTACTGTTCTCCGTAAATGTTTTGCNGAAAAAACCTATCATCTTTTCCACATCCCCAATACCTCTGAAGCTGGTTGACAGGAAACATCGACCAATTGCATTCTGTCAGTTTTCAGTAGAAATGTAGTTTTTCTTTCATTTTCCCTCATTTCCCCTTTTCCTTTTTTTTTTTCCCCCTCTTTCCTTTTTCCCTGCTTTTCCTCCTTTTCCTTTTTTCCTTATCTTGGTAGCAGTGTGCTGCTTACACTCCTCTCTCTCTGCTGATGGAGGTACAGAGCTTGGTGCTGCTTCCAGCAACTTCATTATATTCGAATTCTTAAGTTTCCAATTTCACCATGAGTAAAGAAAAACATGATTAAAATTTGGGATTCTAGTTTATGCAGTGTGCTACTTCATTGCTACCAGAATGAGCATAACACACACAAATACCCGGTTCTAATGGCAAACTTTAAACTATCATTTTGGGTAGGGAAATCAGCATTCCATAACATGCACAGTACCACAGTCATTAGTCTGTGGTCTTGACTTTATACTCTATGGTAAAGAAATTTCAGTCTAGATGATAATGCACATGGTAAAAGGGATTCAGTACCAAGTTTTGTGGTTGTTACTCTACATCTTGGAAGCTACTGAAGCACATAAAGAAATAAAGAGTAGAATAATTATTTGTAACTTAGTATTACCCCCTATGTTATGTATATTAGTGAAGGGAAAGGTCAGAGTTAAACATTACAAGATACACGGTATCAAAAGGTACCAAGGGCAATGATGAAGGGTGGGTGGTCAAATGGAAGGGGCCAGTCTCTTTCCTGTAGTGCCCAGCAATAGGACAAGGAACAATGGGGATAAACTGAAGCACAGAAGGTTCCACCTCAACATGAGGAGAAACTTCTTTCTTGTGAGAGTGACAGAGCCTGGCCCAGGCTGCCCAGAGAGGCTGTGGAGTCTCCTGCTCTGGAGACTTTCTAGACCTCCCTGGATCTGTTCCTGTGTGGACTGCCCTGGGTGACCCTGCTTTGGCCAGGGGGGTTGGACTCCATCTCCAGAGGTCCCTTCCAACCCCTGCCATTTCCCGAATCCCCCTTTTTGTTCAGGGTGATGGTTTAGAAACAGAAGAGGCTTCATGTCCCGCATGAGTTATAGTGCCCGTTACACAAGGCCCATGAACAGGTGCCTCAGCCTGTTCCGCACACCTGATGGGGTGTGCCAAACAGAGCTGTTTTCTCCCCCACGTAGCCCGGGGGGCTGTAAGGACCAGGAGCAGCTCCCTGCACTCACAGGCTGGGCGCAGTCAGCGGGGCTCCAGTTGCTGCGGTTCCTGGCGTGCGGCGCCGCGCCGCTCTGCAGCAGCAGGCTCACCAGGGCTTCGCTCCTGCCCAGCACGGCCTCGTGCAGCGCCGTGTTCCCCTGCCCGTTACACAGATTGACTGAAGCTCCACGCTGGGCAGCAAGATACAACAGTAGTTATCAGGACACAGGAGCATTAAATGGGGGCAGCACGTGGCTACTGGGGTTCTCTCCTTTAGGACAGAGCTAGAGAAGCCCTGTCGAGCTGTATGGATGCAGAAAGCCTGTGCTAGCAGCCACCAGCTCAACAATAAGCCACCTGACTGTATTATGTCCCTCTCTCGTGGCCACAGTTTCATGGATCAGCTCAGTGCAGTTTTGCATGTGCTTACTATGTAGTTCAAAAGCTACCAAAAAAAAAAAAAAAGGTACAAAATACCCCACAAAAAAACCCCCCATGGTAGAATTGAAAGCAAAAACAAAACCCACCTTACACCTCCCATAAAAAAGGTTCCATAAAACCATTTAGCTGTACAACAATCAAGTAATCTAATAAAAATCATGAAGGGGAGGGATTGAAAAGAGTGAAATAACAGATATTCTTATTTATTCCTTGCGTAGTTTTGACAGAGAAATGCATAACTGAAAAAAACATCATGTAAAGAACACAACTCTGAGCATTCTGTTCACCAGATCTTACCTGTAACAACAAGGCAACAGTCTCATACTGACCATTCAGGCAGGCATAAATTAAAGGAGTATTTCCATATATATCCTTTTTATTTTGTTTAGCATTGTAATCCATCAGACACTTTACCACCTATGGAAAGAAATAACAATCTTTAATTCAAGATGCCAGCTAACCATAATCATGCAGTGAAAGCCTGTTAAATGGTTTTGGTTTTAAAAAGTAGAATAAGAGAGAGATGGAAGAAAAACAGATGGAGAAAACTCTTAGTTTGCCAAGCAGGTGATAACCACGAGCATGTCTTCCTATCACACTCATTTTTGTATTTTACCACACACTTTTAAAGAAAAACTTTTAACAATGGAAAAAAAGGCCAGAAAATAAAACATGAGGCATGCAAAAAATGGACATCATCAGTAAATTAACCAAGCATCAGAAAAAAACCACCACACCGCAGAAGTATTCTTTGTATTCTTCCTGAACTCATCAGAATGTGTGAGAGGAGTTCTTTATGTTGTAAAGAACTGAACCCATCTCCAGTAACGTACAAGTTTGAGCTGTATTCTCATTTTATATCCTCATACATTCTCATATCCATTGATTCCCTAGTGCTTTGCCCCCCACCATCTCCATGCTTCTCTCATTTTTGCCCTCTTGCAGTTCTCAGCTCCTTATTATAAATCCCTCGTTTTCCACCTTTCTTTATATTCCCATTTGCCCATTTCTGTGTATTCCCATTGGCAAATGCACCTGCTTTATCATTATTTCCCAACCTTCTGACTTCCTCTCCTTAATACCCTCCTTTCCCCAGCTCATGCTTCTGATGGAGTCTATACAGCCCCTCTATAGCACCTGAAGAGGTCTATGCAACCCCTTTAGAGTCCAATCAGCCCCTGTAGAGCCTCATTCAGAGTCTATGCAGACCCTATAGAGACAAAACAGTGCCTATACACCCTCATTAGGGGGCTATACAGCCCCTACAGTGCACAAACAGCCTCTATACACCCTCATAAGGGTTCCCTATACAGCCCCAATACAGCCCAAACACCCTCTATACAGCAACTATGCAGCCCCTATAGAGCCCAGACAGGCCCTATACAGCCCCAGAAGGGGTCTATATAGACCCAGAAGGGGTCTTTAAGTCCCTATATGCAACCTCATTAGGGGTCTATACAGCCCCTACACAACCCCAGAAGGTGTCTATAAGCCTGTGTACACCCTGATTACGGGTCTATACAGCCCCTACAGAGCACAAACAGCCCCTATACAGCTGCTGAAGGAGTCTATGCAGCCCCTATACAGCCAAATGGCCCCTATACCGACTCATTAGGCTGTGTGGCTGCCATCTTGTGGTGGGACAAAGGAATGGCAGCCATCTTGTGGTGGGGCAGGTAGAAGCGGCGGCCATCTTGTGGTGGGGCAGGCAGAAGCGGCGGCCATCTTGTGGTGGGGCAGGTAGAAGCGGCGGCCATCTTGTGGTGGGGCAGGTAGAAGCGGCGGCCATCTTGTGGTGGGGCAGGGGAGGGGACCTGAAGGCCTATGTAGGCCCTATTGAGCCCAAAGGAGCCCTGTACAGCCTCATTAGGGGTGTATGCAGCCCCTACAGAATCCAAAGGACCCCTAAACAGCCTCATTAGGCATCTATACAGCCCCTCTAGAGCCCAAATATCTGCAATGCACCCTTATAGGCTGTATGCAGCCCCTATAGAGACCAAACAGCTTCTGCATAGATTCATTAGCTGTCTATGGAGCCCCTATAGAGCTCCAGAAGGTATTTTCCAAGCATTTGAAGCTATTCAGAGCATTCACTGCACCATTATTTTAGGTCATTTACAATGAAAAGGCGCTGCCTGAGAATGTTTCCATTGAAAGATTCCTCCCTTTCATCTGGGGATTTTGGACACTGAAATTAAAGAGCCACCAAACTCATTTTGGCTGTAAGTAGCTTGATTTTTTTTGGTAATTTCACAAACAGCTTTTTCTTAGTGGTTAGGTGGTCAATAGCCTGGATTTGAGAAGAAGCTCAGTTACCTGTAAATGACCTTTCTGGCAGGCTAGGTGCAGGGGAGCTGCCTGTTTGGCATTCCTGGCACCCACAGCAGCTCCGTGTTTCAGCAGGAGTGCTGCGAGTTCGGCGTGTCCGTGCAGCGCAGCCATGTGCAGTGCTGTGAAACCTTCCTGGTTTGAAACGTTGACTCCAAGCCCATTAGCAGAGATCCTGGCAAATTTCTGTCGATGAGAAGACACAAGCAAAACTGTCATTAATCATACTGCTTTCTGTTGACCAAAAAGCAGCCCAATACCTGGCTAAGTACCTGGGGAGATGGATGTTACAAGAACTTATGTTGCAGCACCCAGAAAAGAGCCAGTAAACCAGAGCAGCTTGGTAGTGTTTGCAACACAACAGTGACTTCTAGTTTTCTCTTTCCTTCCTTCTATTCTATGGACACGGTTTAGTGGTTTTGATTGGGGTAAGGTTGGACTTGATGACCTTGAAGGTCTCTTCCAGGCTAAACTATTCTATATTTCTGATTCCTACAGAGAAATTTCAGGCAAAATATCCAAGACATTAACAAGAGGCTAAAGCAGCACAGGTTATGATGCAAGTAATACTTAGGGATTTTACACAGCTGCTCAGATGCTCCTACATATGGACAACAGGTAATAATCACACCAGTTACTGTCATTTATACCCAGGCTGTGCTCCTGGAGACAGATACCACACACTTGGTTTACTGTGACACAAAGCTTGAGGTCACAAGGATAAAAAATAAAATGAATGTCAGTAATGTGGATGCAATGCTGCTCAAAGAACACACTCCCATGAAGAGACAAGATAAGGAAGCTACCCAGCAGGCAGCTTACCCAGCAGCACACAACAGCCTTTTTCCTTCTATTTATGGTCTTGGGCTCTGGCAACTTTAGCACAGGATCCCTTCACTGAGGGCATCTGGACAGACAGTATCAGGGAATAAAGCACACTGGGAATGTGAAGCATTTAAGGACAATTAGCATACATTCAGTCTGCACAAAATAAACATCTAAATCCCTTATTGCTGCCTTAAATTAAGCCATCTCATTTTTTCCTTGAAAATTTATCCTTTGGTTCATTTTGCAATGACTTATCCATATATGTGTACATTCAGAGAGTAATACACTTTCCTCCTGAAAGGCAAGTTGTTTGGTTTCTATTTTGAAGAAGCTGGGCTCATTCCTTATTTAGAGTAAGTGTATTGCAAAGCCTGATTTTGTTTTCCAGTCCCTGATAACCAAGAGGAAAAATAAGTCTTTGCAATTGCAAAGGAAGTCTCTGCAATTCTATTTCATCTCTGAAGAGGTTTCAGATATAGCTTGTATGAAAGATGTCATGCAATTAAAAAGGTCTCATCAGCATTACATTGATTATAGGATTAGCAGGTATTCCTTGCTAAACTGATTACTAATGGATAAGTAATTACTCTGTCACAGTTAGAAATGTAAATTTTAAGAGAGGCAGAGAAAACTGAGGCTCAGAAAAAGATTTTTTTCCTATTTATACAAAGTTGTCCAAACCTTAATGACAGCAGTCCACATATTCCACAAGTGCAGTTCTTTCACTCCATTAGACATTAAGCACTTCAACAATGTTCCTGTATCCAGTTCAATTAAAAACAACAATTTCATGACAGAAGATGAACCCTGTTAAGATCTGTATATATTTCACTGCTTTTCAGACAGATCCAGAGGAGTTGAGCAACAGGAACGCTACTTCTGTAAAGTTAATTTGAATATAATATAAATTATATATAGAGATACATATTTTTTTTTACAGACTGAATATTCCAACCTTTTGTGCAGGCCCACATTTTGAGCACTGGCATAATGGATGGCAGAATTCTGTTTTGGATGTGCTGTCTGTGTCATCCTCATCTTCCAAGTCTTCTTCCACCCATTCCAAGAGGTAACGTACCTGTAAGAAAAAGCAGCTCCTGCTTTATAAAGTTCAAAGGTTTCATGTCCTAATAAATTTGCATATGTAGACAAGTAAGATTTCACAAGCATAATTATGAGTATTCTCAGGGAGACTGTACAGCCACCTCCTGGCATCAGCTGCCCAGAGGCCAAATGAAAAAAAAAATAATTAAAAAATCAAATGTAACTGCTGACAAAGCAGCTGGAAAGTTCACCAACTAGAGGAGATTTGCCTTGTCTTTTGTTTTTAATGACAATTACAATTAGTTACAATTACAAACCATGCTTCCTGAACAATCACAACATCATTTATTTGTTGGTGGTTTGTTTTTTTCTTAAATCTTCCAGTTTCAAAGCACTTTTTTTAATGCTTCCTCTTGCAAAGCTCAACTGGCTGTCAGAGCAGAGCTCTGCAGCAGCATTAACAGCCCTACTGCTGCTTCTGTTCCTATGGAGACAGACCTCAGTCTGTCAGAACAAACTAAGAGGTTCTAAATAACTCTTGGGTTTTTTTAATAGATATTCAAGCTGTGACCTTTGCCATCCAACTGGACAATTCTCTTTGTAATGAACAGCTTTACATGAACTTGAGTCATGTGGGAAGTTAAAGCCACGAGAACTAAGGTGATTCTGTCATTTGAACACAATTAGATTTCTATATCCTGATATCCATGGAGCATAAACTATTATTTCCAGCAAATCAGAAGACTGTATTTCATTTTCCTGAACTATTTTTTGTGATGAAGTTTAGATTTTCACAAAGTCTGTGAAAAGTTAATTGTAATAAATGCATGTTTACTACTTGCCAGCAGATGGCAAATACCACCACTGTAAGTATTGCTGCTTCTTGAAATTACTTAAGGGCTGAACTAGAAATAATTACTAAGATTAAGTTATACTGCAAACTAGGATAATGATATTTGCTTAACAACTGAATAGTTCTTTCTTCTCTGGGTGGATAAATGAATTTGTTTCTATCATCCATCTTACATCATACAATGTAAGAGAATCAATATTACTGCTATGTATTCTGTGATCATCCACTGGCATCTGTAACTGCTGGTACATAGCACTCACCTAAACACATTTTTCAGTGCATGCATCCAGCAGAGAAACCCTTCAAGGCAGTAAACACCCAATAAAAGGCAGACAATATTCAAAGCATTACAGAACCTGGCAATTTAGGAATAAAAACCCACTACATGTGTGGATTTAATATCAGTGCAATGCCCCACGCTCCCCCATCTAACTGGGACAGTGTAGCTTTGGAGCACCTGCAAACAAATCAACTGCTCTTTCCCACAGGATACCTGTCCCAGATGCCTGCCCCTTGTTCTTCCCAAGTTCTTTGCATCTCCTAGAGGTGACTATGCATACATTTAAAAGACAAGCCTTCACAAGGAATTATCCAAAGTCATTTCTTTAGGGTAAGAGGTCATGGAAATGTCAAAATAATGGGCCTTAAAGCACTGTAGGTAAAATGATTTGGAGACATGGAGTGAGTGTTCTTGTAGAAAATGAGTTGAATTGGATGAATAGCTGATGAAGGAAGGTATCACCCACAGCATTCTTCACCTAATATTATTTACAAATAACTTCCTCAATTCAAATGAAGTAATCTGGAGTTCAGAGATGTCTACCAGCCATGCTAAGACTCACCATTTCCAGATCTCCATCAGCAACTGCCCTTAGGAGTTTTTCTACCTATATATGAAGAAAACCATGTATTTATTTGTTAGCATTGGTATTAAGCTGTACATAGAAAATCCCACATCCTTTACTAAACTACTAAAATCCTGCTGTAGGATTATTGTGGCTCATTTCAGACTGGTTTTAAAAGAAACCTTCTTACCAAATACAAAAGCTGGGCAAGGTCTGTGGCAGTTTGATTACCTCTGACTTGCTTGGTTCAAGAGAAGCAGTACTTACCTAAATGCAGGACTTGCAGTCCACACAAACAAAGCCATCTAAGCTGACAAATATCATTATGCTTCAGCAGTAGCTGACCATGTGTCTCTCTGGTGCACCCAACATTAGAAATCCCTACTCAAGGCAGATTTCTACCCTGATAAACACCAGTAGTGTCTGGACTCTTGCTGAGCTCCTATGCCTTACCAGAAGCACAAAGGGTGGCAGGTTTTATTTTGCTATTTGAGAAGCAACAGTTTAAGATGAACAAGATGCTTTCCAGTTTTCACTACACATCTGCAGATTACTGGTTTATTCCTATGATCAAAGCCAAACATCTACAAATCTAACTCCTTCATTAAAAGGATGAAATTTATTTTATAACTTAAAATCAGAAGAGATCCAAGTATCCAAGGATATGCAGTAGCAAAAGCCACACCTCTTCAGTTCAGAGAGTTCTTCCAGGGGACCAGCATTAGAGTGGTAAGTGTGTGCATGCTCAGGCCAGCTAATACCTGGGCACAACTGCTCACTGTATGTGTTCTGTTCAGGAGCAATGCTGGGGGTGAAAGAGTCAAACGGGAAGAAGAGATGGAAGGTGCTCTGCAGTGTACTGATACCATTCCCCTGATCCCTCCTATTGCTGGGGAATGAATTAGATGGACTTGTCTCCCTGCTTTTCCTCTGATTCTCCCTACTTTCACATGAAGGAGTTGAGACCTAACCTGACAGCAGTGGGAGAGGTGCCAGCAGAAGGGCAGGAAAGTCCATTGGTACTATCAATAGGAAACCGGTCCAGCCTCTGCAGACTGTTGAAGAATCATTAAATGAGCTTTGTGACAGTCTGTTTCAGCACTGTAGTATTCTAGCACTGTGCTAGAACCACCCAAGATGCTGCTGTGTAAGCAAAGTTGTTTCAATATTAAGAAACATCTTGCAAGTTGAAGGCATTATGTAGTAACAGCTACAAACACTCTTCAATCTTTATCTAGAATGGCTATCTTGCTTGACTATGTTTGACAGATCAAACAAGGAAGGAGACTAAAAGGAAGCTGGGTTTTACTGGTCTGATCTCTTCAGGGTTTTAGCAAGAGAGTAGGACACAACTACAGCTGAAAGATTTGAGGCTACATTCAATCTCTCCAACAATTTTTATCTCTTTTTAGGAAAACAGCTATGGTATTTTATGACTACCTTTCCACTACAAGGAAGTATTGGAAATTCTTGAAGTCATGTCCTAGCACTCAAAGCAGGATTCCTCTTTCCTATCTTTAGACACGCATTAGTTAGCTAATTCTAAGCTAGTCATCTAAACTCCCTCTCTGGTAACCACAGAACAGAATACAGGCATTAAATGGCACTTGAATGCAACTCAGCTCAAACTAAACATGTCTGAGATTAATTCCTCTCCAGAGGTACTGATTCCTCAGCACTGACTACAGAGGGTAAATAGAGGTCTGAAGACAACTGCTTTTTAGATATCTGAAATTAGGCACGACAATTCCCAGTCTCTACACTAAAAAGCTGTATATAATGGACTATATAAACTAGGGAGACCTGCTGCCTCCCACAAATTTCTCCTAATCACATAGGATAATGTCACTGGAGAATGTAAAGGTTTTGATTTTCAGGAGCCAGTCTTATCCCATCAAAGATGCCTAACAGTAGAATCAAAGAACTGTCAGGGTTGGAAGGGACCTTAAAGATCACCAAGTTCCAACTCCCTTGCCATGGGGAGGGACACCTCCCACTAGAGCAGGTTGCTGAGAGCCCCATCCAGCCTGGCCTTAAAAACTTCCAGGGATGGGGCTTCCCCCACCTCTCTGGGCACCCTGTGCCAGTGTCTCAACACCCTCATGGGGAAGAAATTCTTCCTTATGTCTCATCTAAATCTGCCCATCTCTAGCTTTGATCCATTCCCTCTAGTCCTACCACTATCTGACAGCCTAACAAGTCCCTCCCCAGCTTTCCTGTAGCCCCTTCAGATCCTGGAAGCCACAACAAGGTCTCTTCTCCAGCCTGAACAACCTGAAGCTCTCTCAGCCTGTCCCCACAGGTGCTCCACCTCATGATCATCCCCACGGCCCTTCCCTGGGCATGCTCCAGCTCCTACATGTGTTCCCTGTACTAGGGGCTCCAGAACTGGACACAAGTGACCCATAAGCTCTGGTAGCTTCTTTCCAAAAATAACAACTTCCTTACAGTTCCAAAAACTTCCTTGGGCCCCAGCAGTGGAGAAGCACACAACATCTGTTCCACTGATTATAGATAATTTACTAAGATTACTTAGGGCAAAGTGCCTGCTACCCGCATTTCCCCATCTTTTCAGTTTGCTTTCTCTGCCACAGAGCAGAAATACCTGAACAGAAATCGTGCAAGGAGTCATTAGTTCCAACAGAGGAAGTTCCAAACTGACAAGCCTGGCTCTTTCACACTCTCTTTTCTAAGATGTAAACAAGCCACATCCAAGACATACACTGTGACTGACTCATTTAGGCCAAGAGTTTAATTCACCAGCAGTATTGACTAATAAAGCTCTAACTGCAATTCCTTAATCCATGGTCTAAGCCTTGAAGTCTGTAAAACTGACCTTATCAGCTTCCCATTACTGCCAGTGACAGTCCCCTCTTTACATAGTAAGGAGTGGTGAACCCATGTGAAACTTGGTGAGCAGAAATTAGCTAAAGATGGATTACAGGAGGGCATTAACCCCCAAAATATCAAGTGTAAGCTGCTTGTAATCTTTTTCCCTGGTTTGAACTATGGTATTAGCTCTTGGGTGTGATAAATCTGTTTCTTGAAAGAAAAAGAAATCCTCGAGCTGTGAACTTTCATGTACATGAGACCTTGGTTCAGTGTCCTGGGCAAACAGGGAGGTACAGTCCTACACTGACAGTAACTGATAATGCAGTGTCAAGTAATGTCAGTCTTAGGGGGGGTAAACGGAAAGTATGGATGGCATCTTGCTTGGTGTGAACAGGCAAAATCAGCAAATGCATATATGCAAGATACTGAGTATATAACGCGTAGCACTTGATATGTTACAGAATTTATTTCCTTTTATTTACAAGCTAGTTTAGCATTCCAGTTTGTTATTTGCCAGTATGTCTGTACTAGGCTTTTTTTCCTGGCAGATTCTGTAAGTTAACAATGGCATTTACCGCCTAGACAACACAGCAAAGTCCTTGGGGTACTGCCTGACATTATAATAGCAAAGTCTCAAATTATCTAGTTAACTGCAGTAAACCTGAACAACCAGGAAAAAAATGCTTTTAAAGTTTTTTCCCCAGGAATAACCAGAGTAGATGGTATCAGACAAAACTGAGTGTTCAGAGAGACAAGCACCTGAGGATAGCAGCAGATCATTCATTTTCCAGAGCAGACACAAAACTATTCCTTAAGAAATACACTAGAAGAGCCTTTTTTCTACCTTTCTTCAGTTTGCTTATTGTCAAAATTATATCAGCCTTACCTCTTTATAGCTGTTTTTGACTTC